>JAECUM010058227.1:0-14780 GCA_016617855.1 Megalonaias nervosa | reverse complement strand
TAATTTATTTCCCTAGAGTACAAAATGAAAATTTAAAAAGAATTTACAGTATTGTGAATGAAACATCAAATAATCCTAAAAGTTCTATCACAAATCCAGTGGTATTCCAATTAAATTCTGATATTTAATGGTTTGATCCAGTACTCTCCAACTTGCTAATGTGCTAATAGTATGGAGTGTCATGATTTGATGTATCACAATAATATAATCTACGATGTTCTTGTCAGAATTCGCTATAATTTCAAATTAATATTTCAGTCCAAGAATATTACTGAGCACTTTGTAAATGTAGCGAACAATATCTTGAATAAATAAATCCACCAAAACTAAAAACTGAACACAACAATAAGACAAGAATGAGTAATTCTTAGGTAAACAAGTTTGTATACCCTTCTACTTGACCTAGGTCACAGTTACCATGTTCTGTAAATACCCTGTCAACTTAATGGAATTTTCCATTTTGGAAGTTTCTAAGGTAAGATCAAGACTATAATCATGTTCACCATTAATAATGATTGAATATTTACTCCACAATCATTGAATTTATTTTAGCTATTGTGTTGTTTACAAAATAAGTATTATTGGTCAGGTACACCATGAACTTGATTTTGGACAAGGTCACGTAGAAAGTACATATGTACATAAAATTATAATCATTAAGAAAAGCCAACAAATAATACGAATTAAATATACATAACAACTTTGATAGTTCGATGTCGTATATGAACGAGCACAGGGACACACCAGCACTGGCAATTATGAGAGGGACAAAAATCAAAATAATTATATCATACTAAAACACAGTAGGCATTTTTGCGGCAGCTGTCATACATTTCATTGCGGCACTAAATCCTTTCGAAATGTATAATAGGATTAAAATCTGAGTTGTTCTGTCTGGTGTGAGAGAACTGATACTCAAAATGCTATAAATATGGATTTTATGTGCGGGCAGTTCATATATGGATGCCGAGGAAGAATTGCTGCAGAGACCAAGTCTCTTGTTTTCCTTCCGTTCAGTAAGTTTAAAAGGACTTCGTGCATTGAAAGAAAAGTTAGTATGGGGCTAAAACATTAAGAAGATCTGGGTCATTGTTGAATTTCATCATTTGCCAACAGAATTTAACAATGAATTTAACGCAGATATGACCCCAATCTGAGATTTGTTTTTTTTAAAAATGTGACTTCAGTTGCATCACATTTGCGTATTGTATCGTATGAATCAAAAATTTTGAAGCATCGAACATGCAGCACAATATTTACACAGAATCACACACCCAGCCGTAATTGTAAATCTGGTTACGTTGAAGATTACTTATAAATAAAAATAGTGGTGCATTTTTGTACTGTTGATTAAAGCTGAATTCTATTGCCAAATAATCGAAATTGAGATAATAGCATGGCATGATTTTACGTACCTCGCCCAACAAATAGATGTCAAAATATTTTCATCTAAGGTACACCATGATAAAGGAGAAAAGAAGTATAAAGGTGGGACTTGGGAGCCGGGACCTAAAACGTCGGGTAGGCGATTTTGTGTTTTAAATCAGGTGGTGTGTGTCCTAGAACAGTGTTCGGCTCACACTCGTATATGCTGTTAACATACTAGCGACGGGGTAACCGTTGCACAATAAGAAGTTGACAAATATACACAGCAAGCTCGTAATGGATCCCTGCCATAACAAAATGGTATTGTGTGTAATATTTTTGTATACGTTTACTCTTGACGGCGACGATATATTGGATTCCTTTTCAAAAAACGTTTCATCAAAAATACCATTTTGTGTCCCACATTTTAATGGCAATGAACGAGGATGAAGCATATAATACTCAGTTTGGTATAGTACTATTCTCAGATGAATAACAATCGCCATGGCAACTAAAAACGTAGAATATTCCGGTTGCCGTATTGAATAGACGTGACCCTAAATCAATGAAATGGGATCTGTTGAGGCTTTGGTCAAAATGATGGGGCTTACTACAAGCATTTTAACCCCCCCAAAAAAAACAAAGCAAAAAAAACAATTAATTGATCTTATAGATGCAACTGTAAAAAAAAAAAAGAACCTCTGAGTCATCTGTTCGAATCAGACTATCCCTGCCTACCCCCATTCCCATCGCATCACACGGTCAGTTCAGTTCTGTCGTTTGCATTTACATGCTAATAGAGTACATACTAAAAATATTGCAAATATTACGTGGTTATCAAATTCGATAAGTATAACTTTTAGAAAAGAAACTCAAAACGGTAATCGTCAAGAGCTGGAAAAGAGAGGATGGATAAATATACACAGTTATTTTTTAAATAATAAATCACTATAGAAATAAAACTCTTTGTTTTGTTTCAACAATTCGTAAACAAATTGTGCTAGTGAACATATTATTTTCTTATTACTAAAAGTAAACAATTCAATGTACGTATGAATGGACTGTTTATTCCAGAAATACTTTTTGAATTAAGTTTACACGCAAGTTAGTATACACAGGACATACTAGAAGAAAATTCTATTCATCTTCAATATAACGGTTTGTCACAGAGAAGCATACAGTATCTTTCATTTCTGTCAATTCTATTGCTTCATTATCTCCAATGTTCAACTGTCAGATTATGGGAAGACACTGGAGTTTTGTCTAAAATGATCGATCATTTTATGGTTACACGAGTATCTGAAATAATCTTCGAGGACGAAGTCAGTTTGTATATGCTTGTGTAGAGACTGTCGTTAGGATTTTGCAATTTATTATTCCAGTCCGAAGGAATCGCATCTGGTACTCTTTGTTTTAAAATTTGGAATAAACCTGTAGCAATTTACAGAACCAGGAAACATTCAAAATTCACCAAAACCAAATATATTTAAAGTATATTTTAAGAATGTAACCGAATTTTTAATATTGTTTGATTAATTTTCAATACATGACCGCCTATATGCATTGCTCAGTATACTATTTACTATAATATTTACAGAATTTTTCATTCTACACCAGTATTTAACTGGGTTTCTTCATCGTTCAGCATATATACCAACGTCAGAAGTAGATATTTTTACATGTAACAAATATTTTAAGAACCTTCATTGTATGCATTGAATTGCTTCAACCTTTTGGAAACCGTATACCTCTGATGCGTAATTCAAAACTGCGTCAACATAGATATAAAAAGTTTCAAAAATTAATTATAACTTAAGTATTTTTTAAAAATTCTAATTAAAAATAAGTATATTCATAGCTTTTACTGTTTTATCAGTCAATGTGTGTTGAGCTTTAGATAATTTTCCATTGCTCGAGAAAACAAGAAAGAGGTAATTAAACTTTTCAACCATATCAATATAGCTCTGGGCTACATGTCTTACTTCGTCTTGTCTTAATGGACCACGTTTTTAAGGACCATAACTTTAGTTTTATCAAGATTAATATTGCAATTTTTTTTAGCAAGTTATCCAGCAGCTTTTGTAAACCTTCAACGTTTCCTGAAAATAAAACTCAACCGTCAGCAAATAGTTTCAAAAATAAAGACAACTCGTCTAACTCTATCCAGATATATCCCGTAGATTGTAATGACATTTCCAGCTCTTCAGTAAAAAAATAACACAAAAGGAAAACAAATCGGTTATAACACTTCACCTTGAATCAAACCTACAGTATACTCAACAAAGGCAGCAGCACCTTGCGGTTCCCATTTGTAGTTAATTTTAATATATTGTAATGACTAGTAAAAGCATTACATTTAAAAGCAAACTCTAATGGTGAATGATCAGAAAGGATTGCAATATCGTGAACATAAAAAATGGAAAGTAATGAAGTAGTACAATCAAAAAGTAAACTTTAATCCATAACACTATGTCTACCAGAGCCAGTGCAGGTCAATTTACCAATCTCACGATTCCTAAGAAAAAAGCCTACCATTACACAAATAAATCAAATAATTACCAACTGCATTTGAACATCCGTACATAGAAACTCTTGTATTATCATTTTCAGTATCAAAATCAGAACTGATTTCTGTATTTACCGTGAAATCAGGTCCTGCAGCGGTTCTGGCACTTAAATCGTTAGTAAGTATGATACCGTGGTCTTTATATCTGTACCTATTTACATCACTCTATATTTCATCAAACGTATTTGTGGTTAACAGGTTATATATTGCTGATCCCTCGGGCGGAAAATAAATAAAGCAGATAAGGACGTGTTTTTTGAATATTACAAGCAACTTTAATTTGCACGAAATATTCATTTCTCCTTTCGAATGCATTAGCTTGACACAATTTTTCAGTTTTTCTCTATAATAAATTGCAAGCCATCCCTATTACATCTTCCTTTTGTATGAATTAACTTCCTATAACAATTAATATATCTATACCCTGCTGAATTTAACTCAGACGGTTTTGTGGACCATGTTTTTGATCAACAAATTATGTCCTATTTTGATATAAAATCACAAAAATCCATCGATTCTTTCTTTTCATTGGTGTGTAATATGTCGAATTTTGAAGAAGTACTGGATCCTAAAGTTGAATAAATTGTGCATTAAAATTTTATCATAGTCAAGCCACAGAAAAGTCTTTGAGAAAGTTCATTTTGATATTCCCTTTGTTTCATCGGTGAAACATAAAAGGGCCTACGTTTAAGCTTCAGTGGAATTGACCCAGTCATCGTAACGGTATGTTGGCAGAGAGTACATTAGAAGTACCGACCGTATCTATGGAGGGGACCTTACGTCAAATAATTGATCTTCAAAGTAAAGCTAATTGCATCATATCCTAGGCTGTCAAAATCTGACGAAAGACATGATTATTTTGGGAAAAATTTAGGAACAGTTGCTTTCGATTGGTCATTTAAAATTAAGGCGTACACTTTGAAAGTAATCTGAATTTAAGGTAGCGGCTTGGCTCAGAATCCTTTAGTCAGAAATTTGTCTTGTGAGAAGACAAAAGGTTCGACTCCGTGGGAAACCTGAGAATAGAGTTTTCCCTCGTTAAAAGTAAAGGGACCAGATAGCTGTCTTGAAAGGAAAAGACAGGCTATAGTGCTAGGACGTACGGTTTGTGTGGAAAAGAAACAGCATTAAGCTTTCTATATCCCTCCCCGAGAGAAACCCGATGAGGACAGTCCAAGAGGGAAGTCCGCAAATAGAGAGTTCAGAATAGAAGGGTCAAGAGGAAGAACCAAACATACACGCTAAACGTGGAATACACAAAGTCAAGAGAGGACTACGGCGGTGATGCAAGTCGGGCGTGGACATTGTACTCTTTTCACCACTCGTTACTATGATGAACGAATCCGTAAATTGAACACTGCTATTAAATTCCATTAATGTAAATCGGTTGTATTGTAATTGCAATTTTAGCTTATGTAGTAATTAATTAAATTTATTTTATTTTATTGTTTAAGGGGGCTCGTATTTGTTTATTTCTTCTCAATAGTCTTGCTTAGTGCTCTGTCAATATTATATCTACTCACACTGGGCAATAACATCGAGGGAGGTAATTCCCTAGATAACAATCGCCAAATCATTTAACAGAGGGGCACACACACAACTCGCACGTACACACCTCCGACTCCCCCTTTACATGGTGAGACCACAAACATTCCATAGCAGCCAAATTCGACAATTGACACAAAACCTGCCCTGTCACAGTCCCGCCGCTCACCAGTATTTCTCAATGACTACAATGGTTACATGCTAATAAAATCAGTCAGTAATGGTATCATTCAGTGTATCTTTTCATTCAACCATGTATAGAGTATAAATATTTTTGAGTTAATGGCCGACGGTCTGATAGGATTCCACCACAGCAATGACACGTGAAAATCAGCTGTTCTCGGCAGACCATGTTAAAAATCCAAATCTGTTGATGCAAGATCCTAAATAGGCCTGACAAGTTCTAGAAAATATCCTTTACCTAATCAGCCAAGTGAAAAGTATTTTTCATTAAAAAATAGAAATATATCATTGTAGAGTACGACTGCATCGTTAACTAGGAAACTGTGACATCAAAATGTCATACGTATATTGCAAGTGTATAGCTGGGTACGATAAACAGGCTTTGCCCCCATCTTTGAAAATCAATAAATATGAAATAAAAATCGATATATTTTCTTATACATAAAACTGAATAGACAAGTCAAGTCCTCTCAAGGACCCCAAAAATTACAGTATGTCGACTCCTTTTAATGATCATCCCACCATCAAAATTTTTTTCTCAAAATGTTACAAATGACTTGCAAGTTTCTATTTATCATGCTTATCTGGCGCTCAGTGAAGATTATGTAAAAGCGAGTCAATGAACCTTTCCTTTTATTTTCGTTAACAAGGTATCCTGTTCGGTTTGCTTTGCATTTCTCGAAAAGGAAATGACATTTAAATGTGAAACATATAAATGTTATAATTTAAAACAATGTTGTACAAGCTTGAACCAATTAACTATGTTTTCACATTTGTCATATGCATCGAGGAACATAAATAATGTGGGAATCCCAACGTAGTAAAACTTTAATAATTTTATTAGTGTTGCATCCGATTGCACTATTTTAGTAAGTCTGATTCAAAAACTATTCATACGTTTTTATCGTTACAAATTTTATAAATTTAAAGCCTACAAGATTGTATCTGACCACATTCTTACTAAAAAAATATAGGTCGCGGGTTCGAGCCCCGACCGAGTTTTACCAAAGTTTTACAAAAATGGTACTTGCAGCTGCCTCGCTTGGCGCTCAGCATTAAGAGATTAGTATTAGGACTGATAGGCCTGGTGTCAGGATAATGTTACTGGGTGGGACATGATGCCACATGTCTGCGGGATGAAGCCCCAGTGCTAGACAACATTATAAACCCCGACACTGCAGACTTTGTAGCGATATGACTGGAAAATTGGTATAGCTACGTTAAAAATCCAAATATCTCTCTCTCTCTCTCTCTCTCTCTCTCTCTCTCTCTCTCTCTCTCTCTCTCTCTCACACACACACACACACACACACACACACACACACACACACACACACACACACACACAAATAAGCTACTTTAATAAAGTTGTTTTTCTTCTTATATCATTTTTGCTACTGTGTTGCAGAGCTGGGTACCACGATATATTTCGTACCAGGGTATACTTCGGTATTTCTGAACATCGCGCTAGATGTTCCATGGTATACCGCAGTTACATTAGGGACTAAGAATACATATTTTCTGGCTCAGGGGCCTGTAATTCTTTTATTTCAGGCTCTCAAACAGCTTGAGAAAAAAAGAACACCATCTTATATCCATTATAGTACATGATACAAAATTATTATCGTGAGATAAAAGGAAATATAATAACTCAGCTCGAAAGAAAATCGCTGAGATTCATTCCCCTATCAAACAAAAATTTAAGGGCCAGTACCTTATAGTGGATGAATGTACGTTAATTGTTGCATAAGTTGTCATCTGAAAACTGTATTTGCAGTCAGATGATTAAGCTTACAAGGCAGCTGTCGCCCTGTAAACAAAAAACTGTGATGACACTGGAGACCTTGTTGATAACTATGAGAAGTCTTGACATAGCCTACAGTTTACTAGCTGCATGATTGATCTAATCGGCAGGTAACTTCGAGTCGGATGCTAACGCCCGGGTAAGATAATTATCAGTGATGGCTAGTAAACATAAAACACCCTGACTCATGAAATGTGGGTGGTTGGGTGGGTGTTTCGATTTTTAACGCAGCTTTAACAATTTGAGCAATATCGCTACGATGTCTGCATTATGACACTTCTTAGTGATGTCTAGCACTGGGACATCATGCTGCAGACAAGTGGCATCATGTTCCACCCAATCACGAGGCCAACCAGTCCTAACACTAACCTCTTATCGCTGAGCGCCAAGAGAGGCAGTTGCTAATTTGAACCCGCGACCTCCCGCATCCGAGGCGGGTGCGCTAACCACTTAGGACACCAGAGTGATCCTCATAAAACGAGAAAATATTTGATGGACTAGAGAAATTACAATTTAAAAAGAAAACAACTGTTATCCTGAAAATAGTATAATAAATCGCGGTTAGAAAGGAATACGTGTAATTTACACATTAACATAAGATAGCAAGTAATTAAAACACAATGACGTTTTGTTTTCCTTTTTTTCGAAATCCTTTTTTTCAAAATTGTGGTGTGGTATGAATATCTTTCAGATCATTCCATTCGGCTGCAATGTTGGCATTCGTGACACGTGTCAAAAATTGTAATTAAAAGTACATAAATAAAATTATATTTGTAATATTTGAAATAAATTTGTGACAAAATATCTATTTGGTAAAAGAAATTTCAATTATTTTGTCATGAAAAATGAAAACATTCTTTTATTATCTTTAAATTCGTAACGAGATTAATCGCGAATTTCAGTGCATTCCCTACGGACGGATAATACCGACGTATCTGTACAATTAAAAAAAAACAAAACATGGTACCTAACATTGGAAACTATTACCGCGGTAAACTGATATACAGGTAGCATCGCGCACCTCTAATCAGGGCCGTAGAGAGCGATCATAGGCCATGGGGTAAGAAACACCCGGGCCTCTCTTAGATCTTGTTCAAACAAAATTTTCTTTGATAAAATTAAAAAGTGTTGATATATCCCCGGTTGCCCCCCCCCCCCCCTTTGAGAGAGAGAGAGAGAGAGAGAGAGAGAGAGAGAGAGAGAGAGAGAGAGAGAGAGAGAGAAGCCTTGGGTGGGATAACAAAAAAATAGCAATAAGAAATACATGGGGATTTTGCTCGCAAAAAAATAATAGGTGTGTGTGTGATGATGATACCTATCCGACACGTATCACAGTGGAAAGGTGCCTCCACAAGATGAACTACGGACATGTAAATGTCACTGTCAGTAGCATTAGCGAAAATCCGCTACACTCTTTAAACGAGAAACGATGGAAAGTTTAAACATCGAAAAACCAGTGCAAGTCTGGATTGCACTGTCATCAGAGATTAAGTGATGATTCGAAAATGTATGACTCTAAAGATCAAGGTTACTGTATTTCAATTCCTTTATTTAATTTTCCAACTGACATACTTGTTTTCAACTGTAATATTGCTCGGATCCTTTTCGCAAAAGTTATGTCGCTGTCATTTTTTATTTTTTTATTTTTATTTTTTTTTTTCATTTTCATTTCTCCCGTAACCTGGCTGGTCGTACGGGCGCCACTGATGACTGCGACAATCTGTCTTCATTTTGCCCTGTTCTCCACAGTTCTTTGGGATTTTGCAAAGTTCATGCCTATCCACGTTTTGATGTTATCTTCCCATCTCTTCATCTGTGTATCTTATTTTCTTTTCTTTTTTTTTTTTTCTCTCACTTTGCGTCGTATAATAGTTTTTGATGGGCCAGATGAGCTTGAGAAGTGACCAGTTTGCGTTTCTTTACGGTAGTGAGTAGATCGGATTCTAACGCGCGTCTTCTCATTAGAGACGTGGTCTAAGTATGAGATTTTCAGGATCCTTAAAAAAAAACCATTTCATCTCTCAAGCATTGATTCTTCTCTCAAGTTCTGCTATCAGGGTCCATGTCTCACATGCACACAGGAATATGGACATGATGAGGGAGCGCATAAGCTTAATTTTGGAACCAAACGTAATGTAGCTGTCCTTCCAAGTATGCTTCAGCCTAGCAAGCTAGTTATTGTCTGCGCAATCCTGGAAAGAACCCCGTGTTTTGAACATTCATTAGAGGTTATAGCACCTAGATACTTGAAGCTTGTCACTGTTCCCAGCTTCTGTCCAATCACTCTTATTTCCTTTTTTATGCTACTCGGGTTGGTTGTCATTAGCTGGATCTTTTCAGCTCTGATCTCCACCCCATACCTTTGTGACGTTTCCAGCTCTTGTTCATCTCCTGATAAAGCCATAGATATCATCAGCGAAACGCAAAGTGGTGATTGTTCTGCCTCCAACACTGACACTGCCCAAATAGTCTTCCAAAGCATCGGACATGATCCGTTCCAGGTAGATGTTGAAGAGAGTGGGTGAGCCAAGGTACCCGTCTGACACCCGACTGTGGTTCTGAAGCAATCTCATACGTTGCCACTGACGAAAAATGAAATAGTGGCCTTGTAATAAGGGTTTTCTATGGTGCTGATTAGTTTTGAGTTTTGTTGTATATCCGCATGGTGGCCCACAAGACTGCATATCATACTCTGTCGAAAGCCAATCAAGACATGATGGAGGTCCTGTTGATACTGCAGATACTTCTTAAAGAGGATTCTAAGACTGAAGATCTGTTCTATAGCGCTACGTCCTGCTCAGACACCTGCCTGTTCTTCAGCAGTGATGTGCTCTCCTTGGGGTTTCATTCTGTTGATCTTAAGCATAACCTTGCTTGGGTGACTGATGAGGCTGATTTTTCCGTAGTTCTGGCACAGCTAGTTTCCCACTCTTTCGAAGAGTGATTATCACAGACTGAGTCCAAGGGATGGGCCATTCTCCTGTTTGCCAGATTTTTTGGAGATTGTTGTGAGGACATCTATCATAGAGGTTCCTTCTGCTTGAATGAGTTCTGCTGGTATATTGTCTACCGAAGCTGAATTCTTTTTCTTCAGTACCTTTACTGCAGCCTCTACCTCTTCCCTGACGATCGGTAGTCAACCTCTGCTGTGGTCAGTGGGAATATGAGTACAGCTTGGTCTCCAGAACTCTCCTGGTTGTAAAATTCTGAACAGTATTGCACCCAACTGTTAAGAATCTCTTGATTTTCTGTGAGACTCTTACCACCCTTGACCTGGATCGTGGTAGATCTCCCCTGTTTATCTGTTGTTAGGTCTTTCACCAGCCGGTGTGCCTGTTTACTGTTATTCTGGTTCAGGCTTTTCTCAGCTCCCTAACATTGGTCTTCTGTCTAGCTTTTCTTTGCTTTCTTTAAGCTCTTCTTGACGCTGTTTTCAGTCTCCCTGTATTTGTCTGCTCCTTCGTGGTTTTCTCGCTTACTCCTCAGTTTTTCCTCACATCACAGAGATCGAGGATGTCTGCTGTGACCCAGGGCTTCTTTATCATACGATGCTACGATGCTTGCCAAGGATTTCGTAGTTCTGCCTATTACTGCCGTGTTGAAGGTGGTGATCAAGGAGTCTTGGTTTATTTCTTCAGCACCCAGAATTTGAGAGGTGACCGTTAGCCGCCTATTGATGCTCCAAATGCTTGTGTCACGCTGAGATCGTTATGTTCTTCAAGTTCAAACCGTAATCCATACATGTCTTGGCTTCTTGGTCTTCATCAGGAAGTCATTGTCGTTTCCTTTGTCAGCTACTGGGAAGCTACGTGTTCTGACGAAGTAAACGCTATACCGGACGCACTTCCTCACCAAGATATAGTCAACCTGGTTTTGATGTTTTTCATCCGGACTGTGCCAAGGGTATCGTCTAGACATTTTGATGTATTTGTTGGCACTAAGTTATTGTAGGTGTCGAAGTCCTGCAGATTTCTCTCTCTCTCTCTCTCTCTCTCTCTCTCTCTCTCTCTCTCTCTCTCTCTCTCTCTCTCTCTCTCTCTCTCTCTCTCGTTGGTCTGTTCATTACAGTATGGACCACAGACTTCTCGCCAGTCTGTCTGTGCATCGTCTTCTACCTTAGCATTTTAATCTCCTTGAATAACTAGAATATTCTTCTTGTGTGTCTGGTCAATGAGAGTGTGATGCTGGTCGTAGACTCATCCATTTCCTCGTCATCATGTTTAGATGCTGGGGCATAAAAATCTATGATGGTGATACTGAACGGAGATTCCCTTAAGCCGACGGTAATCATCCTGTTAGATTCTGGTCGACAACCCATGGCTGCACTCTTAATGTCCTTATGTACCACAAATTCAACTCCATGCTTATGTTAGTCCTTATGCCCACTGAAGTGAATCCTGTGTCCTTCTTCTGTTGATCTCTCTTCGAATTCCTTCCAGAGCATCTCGCAGAGTCCGAGGATGTGCCAGTGGTAGCTTCCTATCTCATGGGTTAGCTCCTCAAGTTTCCCAGCTGATCTTAATGTGCTAACATTCCACGTTCCAAAGGTGATGTTAAATCATGCCGGTACTTTGATGGTAGCTGAAATAGTAGCATACTTATCACCTCCGTCCTGGTGTCCAGCGGATGGCGCAGTCACTGGTAACCCTGACTGCGACCGATCCGGTAGGATAAATCTATCCATTATAACTTCGTCAGCGTTCTGTATAACTCAACTAAATATTGGTGTTAGTTCTATTGGGTCTGTGGCACTTCTGAAGGAAATCATCAAACATGGTGTAGGTTTACAGTTTAGGGAAAGCTGGTCTGGTTATCATCCGTTATCCACGCACGCCTACCCCATCACACCTCCTCCCCCACATGCACACGCTTCAATTACTGTAAAACAAACGTCATCGCACGGATTTCTCGAAACTGAAATGAGGAATATTACACGATCTGGTTGGATTTTGGTGGTGCTGCTTCAAACAACACGATTGTAACATAAACTAAACATTTGTTTTGGGAAGGAATGCAGTTTTAAACAAATTTAGACAAATAAATGACGAGTTATTGTGTTGTTCGTGTTGTTGTTGATGTTGCTGTTGTGTGCGCCGTATCTTGACAAATAAACCAACCTTTCGTATTGCTCTTTTATTATATATTTTTATATTCAAAGTCGAACTATTACGACAGTAAATCTTAAAATATGTAATAATAATAATAATAATATTATTATTATTATTATTATTATTATTATTATTATTATTATTATTGATCTTTATTTAACGAGGATAACACATTTGGTCTTTAAGGACCCAACTGCCATGTGGTCTTTAATTTTTTTTTAAAGATGATGTTACGAACAATTTTTATCACTCACTCAAGTACTCTCGCGCACGTACTAAAACAGATTTAAAATGAATTAATATGCCTAACTATCATGGTTAACAGATACAGATATGAACAATATACTTTACACAGGTGTACACATTTCAGCATGTCAAACTTCATCTATACACACATCGAATCAAACGTGCGTATGTTATTTCTGGATACAAATATGTGACTTTTTATTGGGAGGCTTTAATATATCATTCCAACTGATCAAGAAAGAAATTTCTATTAGATATTTTAAACAAAGCAGGGGAATTTGAATTACGTATCTTCAGAGGTAAGGAATTCGAAAGTGTATCTGCTGATACAGTTATAAGCTTTTGAAAAGGTTGGTTTTCGACAACGGAATCTGGACATCGTTGCTAGTTGTTGACGGGAGATTAACGAGGATAACACATTTGGTCTTTAAGGACCCAACTGCTACGTATCAATTATTGTTTCCTCATTATATTTCACTTTTTTCTTCTTCTTCATTCCGTTATACTTACTCTTATTTATGCATGTACATTTTAATAACTATATGTATAATGCATTTTCTAAGTACTGTGGCATGAAGACATCAACTTTTTCTAAAGACACAACACAATTTTCAAACTTCAATTTGGCAGATATGTTTTATACGCTTATAGGAACTCTGAGTATGTTTTGATTTTATTACTTTGTCCCTTGATTAATTTTTGTCCATTATCATATATAAAATTTCATTGCCCTTGCAGCTAACTTTTTCGTTGGAGCAGGATAGTAGCCTTGAAAGGTCAATGTGATGACTAACTCATTCCTGATTAGCTATGTAAAGAAATTCAGGTTCTAAATATATCGAGGGAAACACCTGGTACATGTGCAGCATAATGAAATAAACGATTATACCGTGGAAGATTGCATGCTAACTGGTGGGGGAAAACTATTCACCTGGATTAGCTTCTCCTGTTGTTAGTCTAAATTTACGAGCATCGATTACTCTACCTAGTGCTTGCTTGCAGTACTAATCGAATATGTGCCTTCTTTTCAGGGAGAGGATGAATATTTGGAGATGGATTCTTTTCTCGGTTCTCTATGGTACGGTGCACCAGCAAAATTTTATACCTGGTAGGTACACGGGAAGAAAATAACCACACTACATTTACAATGCATTGCATTATGCCCGAGATGAAGCACTTTCGTTAGAGACGAGTAAAAAGACGATATTGTAAATTTCATTCTTATTTGCAAAGGATTTTCTGTATAATGTGATTGTCATCTAACAACCAGATCCTTCCTTAGAAAGAAAAATCGTTCGAAATCCGAGATCAAATATAAATTACCACGATTTATTTTCTTTATAGACCTTCTCTGTGTATACGAGTTAAAACAATCTGGTACGCATCCTTGAAACGTTTCATTTTCTTACCAATCAATAGCTTAGTCACAGGTTTCAACTGCTTTTTAATTACGAACGCCCTGAACCGCATTTGAAATATCTTGGCATATTTGTTTAACATTAAGAAGAGATTAGTTACTTTATAAGTTTAAGTAATCTATGTTGCAAGTGCTTTATGTATTGTGGTATAATCTAAATACCAATATAATAGTGACATATTTAAAAGATAAGTATAATTAATTACCTAGTTTGCACAGGTGTAGTAATGTGCTTAACATGGAATTGGACTAGTCACGTATTAAATGTATGTATATTAAGTATAATAGGTTTTCATTTGTCCCTGGGTTTTTTAATGGAAATGAAACATGTGAGATATGCCTTAATAAACGTCGTCCGCCGTCTGTCAAATGTTTATAAGGTGTCAGAGTCAAACGTCAAGGTGTAGATATGAATCCACAACGGGCATTATAAGTTGCTGTTGTTGTGGGGTTTAACGCCATTTTTCAGCACACGATAGGCTGTACATGGCGGCCAGTATTAATGGTGGAGGAAGAAACCGGGAAATCCCCGGAAAGAACCACCGA
>JAECUM010058225.1:0-17144 GCA_016617855.1 Megalonaias nervosa | reverse complement strand
AAAATAATCCGAACAAATCAAGTACCAGAAAAATACAACAGCATATTCCTTGTGGTGTAGCTTATAAAGTAGTTTGTTGCGCCAGCGATAAATTTTCATCTCCGATAAGGTTATATAGAGGTGAAAATCCTGCCGTGTGGTTACTAAAAAATTTAATAGACGAAGTTAATACAATTTCTAACAGATTACTTAGAACAGCTCCGATCAGAATAACCTCTAAACAACAACTCGACTTTGATGAGGCAGTTAATTGTCATATTTGTGAAACGTCGCTGGGGGACTCCAAGGTGCGAGATCACTGTCATTTGACTGGCCAATATCGCGGAGCAGCTCATAACAGTTGTAATTTGAAATTTCATGCTCCAGATTTTATTCCCGTAGTTTTACATAACTTTCGTGGCTATGACAGTCACATCATTGTAGAAGCTTTTGGTGATAAAAACATTAAAGCTAAACTAAAATTGAATAACGTGATAAAATGTATTCCAAATAATTTTGAAAATTATATGTCGGTGACCCTCGGCAAATTACGCTTTATCGACAGCATGCAATTTATGGCAGCATCATTAGACGAGCTCGTTAAAGGCTGCAGTATTTTCAATAATCTGCGCAGCTGCTTCGGAGAAAACTATGTCGATCTGACAAAAAAAGGTATCTTTCCTTACGAATATCTCGACGATTGGAGCAGATTTAATGAAACTTCTCTACCTGACAAAGATAAATTTTACTCGCAGCTCAAAAATGAAAACATCAGTGACGACGAGTATAAATATGCACAAGATATGTGGAATAAATTTGCCTGTAAAACATTTGGCGATTATCACGATTTATATCTGAAAACGGATGTATTATTGCTAGCAGATATTTTCGAGAATTTTCGTCAGGTTAGTCATGCAAATTACGGATTAGACCCCTGTTGGTATTATTCTGCTCCAGGGCTGTCTTGGGACACTCTACTTAAAACTAGCAAAATAGAACTAGATCTCTTAACAGATGTCGATATGTTTAACTTTATTGAAAAAGGCATCAGAGGCGGAATTAGCGTCATAACAATAAAATATGCAGCGGCTAATAATAAATATTTGAAAAGTTATGATAAAAATCGTCCGTCGAGTTACATTATTTATTTAGATTGTGTGAATTTGTACGGGTGGAGTATGGCACAGCCAATGCCTTGCGGTGGGTTTCATTGGATAACTTCAAACCAATTTCTTAAAGAAACTGAAAAAATCTTCCGAAAGATATTTCATACTTTGTTGAAGTTGATCTAGACTATCCCAGTTCGTTACATGATCTACATAACGACTATCCGTTTTGCGCAGAGTCGATGACGATTGATTACAGTTTATTATCGCCTGAACAACGAGCAATGACAACGGCAAAAAGTTCTATCGTTAACAAGCTAGTTCCAAATTTGTTAGATAAAAGAAATTACGTCATGCATTACAAAAATCTAAAGCAAGCAGTAGATGCTGGACTAATTCTGAGAAAAGTCCATCGCGTGTTAAAGTTTAATCAGTCGCGGTGCATGGCGGATTATATTGACCTAAATACGAAACGTCGTGCTGTGGTTAAAACCGAATTTGAGAAAAACTTTTTCAAGTTAATGAACAACTCATTGTTTGGTAAGACTATGGAAAATATACGCAAAAGAGTTTCGATTGAAATCGTTAATGATATCAATCGCAGAAATAAATTAGTTAGCGACAATGGTTTTGTTAGTATGAAAATATTTAATGAAAATCTTGTCGCAATACAACGACGAAAGACAAATTTAAAGTTAAATAAGCCAATCTATGTTGGTGCAGCTGTACTTGATATATCAAAGTGGCTGATGTACGATTTTCATTATAATTTTACCAAAAAAATGTGGCCAGATTCGGAGTTGCTATTTACTGATACTGACTCTCTGGTATATGATATAAATTGTGAAAATGTCTATCAAGATATTTACGATAATAAAGATTTGTTCGATTTATCAGATTATCCAACTTGTTGTGAATTTCATGATAATTCTAACAAGAAAGTTATTGGAAAAATGAAAGATGAGTTTATGTTTGTACCGGTAAGAGAGTTTGTTGGACTAAGAAGCAAAATGTATGCTGTCATATTAGATGACAATAAACTGACCAAGAAAGCTAAAGGTATCCCTCGCGGATATGTGAAAAAGATGATACATTTTGAGGATTTCAAAGCTGCTCTTAACAATAGCGTCAGTTTTATTAAAACCAATGTAATTAGGACTAATTATCATAAGCTTGAAACGAATACAATTATAAAACGTGGACTAAGTAATTTCGATGATAAAAGGTATTGCAAAGACGGACTTAATACTCTCGCACTTGGACATTATTTAAGTAATATTGTCTAAGCATCAGAAATAATGTTTGAAAATTTAACATTAGCCGATGGAGTTAATAGCAAAATAAAAAAAATAATGGTCAATAACCAACAATTATCATTTGAATTTAATGATGAAGTTTCAGGTATTTGTTTTAGTAAATTTGATAGAATAAAACTTTCTCTTATTAGAACAGACGATAGTGAGTATTTTCCATATCTCGAAAATCTGCGAAACGAGCTTGCACAAAAATATGAAAATTTACATAATCCAATAAGCCAAGGTCAGTACACAAAAATTAATATGACCTGGACAGATCAAAGGTTTTTGCAAAAGGTAGCAAATATATTCTTAACAAATTAGCAATGAAAGATCTATTTGATAGTCGCCGTAAGGTATCTGGTATGATTAAATTTTTTCTGTATAATCAAGATAACATGTTATACATAATAGCGAGTGTGAACACATTAATGATAGGAACAGAAATATAGCTTTTTCTGTATTTGCTCATGTTTTAAAAAAGGGAGATAATAACGCTAGGGTTTAGTTTAAAATCATTCGCGAGTTGTCGAACGTAAAATATAAGTTATAGCTAAAAATGTTGTTTCTGTTCCTAATTTGATTAATCAGATTTAAGATCGAGTTGTTTATTGTTTCTTAGTGAAATAGTATATTTAAGACTTACAAATCCTTGTATTTGCTAAAGTAATTAGAAATGCCCTTTACGTAAATAATATACTGTATATTTCATTAAGTCGAACCGTATATGACCGATGAAATGCCCAAATCTGGTTGCGAGGGCATATTTTAATCTGTGCAGTTTTTGTTATTAAGTAATTAGTAAAACAAACAAGATAATCTATGGTCTGCTATTTCACATTTGTATCTTTTTGTCTTTTGTTTACTTCCACTTGCAAGAACGCATATACGGTATTCACTTTCCATAGGAATTATTGATTTCTTCTATGCAGTTCGCTCAGTCGCCATAGAAACAGTCCATTTTGTCTGCTGTAACAACTACAATTACGCCTGGCCAAGCAATTCAGTTCATGTTTTAGCCAGCAGTGGTAAATCCGTTTTATATACAAAATAAAATCATATATTTCTAGATTTTATTTATAATAATGTTTTCAAAATTAGATATTTTTATCTTTTTTGTCACTTAGTTTAGCCTCGACTTTGTGAGCGAGTGTCATTGTAAAGTCTTATACTGCTAGCATTAAATTTCGCTTTTATGTGTAACGTGAAATCAAAAATTAATGTATTTTCTTATTATTTATAATATATCGTTTTTAAAACAGAAAATATAATGCAAAATTACGTGTTTTCATAATCAGAAAATGTAATGCTGTTTTTGTTAAGTATATATTAACTAATTCAATATATTTATGTAATGGTTCGATAGCTCATTGCTAGCGCGTAGAAACTCTCGTCCTGGCGCCCATGGTTCGAAACCCGAGAAAGGCAAATTGTCTGCGGGGGCGATTTTAGGCCAAGATTTATAATCTATTGGGGGCCTTGGCCAGCCCCAGTCTATTTGTGAGTAGAAATTAGTATACCTACCACGTGTCAACACGTAGTAGGTGTCAGTTTTGCACCCCTACGGATTTGATATTTGGGGGTGGGTGTGCTAGTTTATATATTCACAAATAGAGAAAAGGCCATCATCATCATCATATCATCATAATATCATATCATTATATCATCATTATATTATATCATCATACATTAATTAAGTTTATATGTGACCTCTGAACTTGCTCGGATGTCAAAAGGCAACCGGGGGGTTCACAAAGGTCAAAATGTGCCGTCTGCAAAAAATCAACATCATAACCATAAAAATATATAATCATTGTTCATCAATCAGTTTATATGTGACCTCTGGTCCTACTAAGATGTTGTTTGACACCTTAGGGGATCACATGGGGTTTGTGTTTCGTCCGTCAGAATTTCCTCTGGTCCTACTAAGATGTTGTTTGGCACCTTAGGGGATCACATGGGGATTAATTCAGAATGCTCCTGAACTTGCTAGCATGTTATATGACAAGCTGGAAGTTCATATGGAGTTGTATATATGTATATATGTTTTGTAAAAATATATTTTTTTATAATTTTATAGCTTATCAAATAATATATCGACCATGTTATCGATAAATATCATCACATCATCTGCCCAACCCGCTATTCTCATATCATTTTCAGTCGCGAATAACCATACTGACCCATATTTCGGCGATATATGACAGCCCACTTTTTTAATACAATCGCTTATTATTTTAGGTTTTATACCGGTATATGCTGACGCTGCTTTGATCGAATTAAATCTTTTACAAAATCTATTTGTTAGATCAAATCCAATATGTCTGATTGGATTATAGTGATATATTATATATATTTCATTTGTTTAATATAACATTTTGACTAATAAGTACGTAGTAGTAGATGTAGATGATGCATCCTATCTCAGAGACACCCCTGCCCACAAAGCATATTTTTGTCAGAAAATGTGTTATCGTGTAAAAGTCATTATTTTGAGCTAAAAAGGACTGCTGACAAAAATGTTAACGTAGAACGCTTTGGGGGGCAGGGGGGTCTCTGAGAGAGGATCATCAACTACATCTACTACTATGTATACTCCTTGTTAGCCTCTTTTCAAATTATTCTTGACGGGTACGTTTTTCCAAATAATTAAAAGATTATTTTGTTCATTAATTACGGGTATTTTTCACTTAATTCAAGACGGGTATTTTCAGATAATTCAAAACGAGGATGTTTTCAATTTTCTCAAGGCGATTTTTTAAAAAATAATTCAAGACGGATATTTTTCAGTTCAATTTAAGACGGGTATTTTGCAATCAATTCAATACTGTATATTGAAGGCCTCTTTCTATTCCGTCTTCATGTTCAATGCCTTTAAATGAAGATTTACACAACTTTATAATACTAAAGAAACTATATACGACTTACTTATAAAAATGAGTTTTCACTGACAGAAATCTTCGTAGTTTCTTTTAAACACATTCTGATGATTGCTGGCAAATAAAAAATAATAGCAACAAGCAAAGTATTTAAAATCTGTTTGATTTGCTCAGAACGTCTGATTTATTTATTAGATTTGTTGTTCAAAAATAATTCTCTTCGCAGATACAATTGGAAAAGTGTATTAAATCTACACGTGAAGACAGGGTAGTTGAGTAAAGTAGACATGAGTCGCAACTTATTTATATATGTAGATACATGTAGAATAGTGAAGACAAAGTTTTCATCCAATGCGAAGGTTCATGACGCGAATTTTTCATGATTTTGTAAGCTTGACAAGCACAAAATGGAATTCATCTTCTACCAAAAATAACTTTATATTGATGGCATAAGTCATAGTACTAATAATTTTTCTCAATCCTACAATGACTACCTGTCTTTTGGCATGTTCGCTTAGCACCTGAATTTAGCAAATCACGTCCTAAATAAATATCATAAACTAAATGATAGGTATTTTTCAGTTTAATAATATAATAATACTCACATTTATGTGAATTGTTGAATCGCTTTGCCAGTTTTGGGAAAGGCAAATCCTTAATTCTTTGTGAAAATAGTGAGAAAAAAAAATTGTTTTCGCCTCGAACAGCTTGATTTAGCTAGATATACCCAAAACCGAAGAGAAATAACAGGTCTTTAACTTTGGTAGTCCAGTTGACGCGGTTGGCTTCAATAAATCTTTTTCAAAACTAAATAACATTGGTGTGGATAACTAGTTGAAGACATTCTTACAACCTTCAGCCTGAATTAATACATCATAAAAATACGAGGTACAAAGTAATATATTCAGCACTTCACTAACACGATCGCATTGTTGGTAGTTTTAGGGAAACGTAAATACCGTTTTCAAAACTTGTATTTACACAATTTCATTATCTCTACTAAATTCATATCCCCAAATTTCTTACCAATAACAAGCAATCGATTTTATCACAGAATTAAAAATTTTAAAAACACCCTCTACACTAAAGCAACCAAATCGTTTATGGTAATTTAAAATCCCTGTAGTAGTTGCTTTCTTTGCGTTAGCCTCTGGTATCTGCTTTACTTTTGTCCAGAACAAATTGGGGGCGAAAAAATAAATTTATATTCCATACGTCTTTCTTTGAAAAACCAGACCTCTCTTTTGCTTCAGATATCCACCTATATCTGAAAACAATGATTTTAGTTTCATCGAGATTAACCATCATACCAGTTTTATCACAGAAACATTCAATGGCATTTATTTCTTGTTGTAGGTATGGACAATGTAGATATTTATTGTTAGTTTCTTCCAACTATACATTGACCAATAAACCTTCATGGTGTTCCAATTATGCACTTACATTTAGTTCCACGATTTTTGTGTAGATTTAATAATTCATCCAGAAAGAAAAAACAAACACCAATAAAAAAAACAACCTCAACTATACGACTTGGTGGCACTGATGATCGTTTATAAAGACTTGTATTTTTATATTAATATTTTATTTTATTTCTTCAATGAGTTATTCCATTAGTAATTAACTGAACGGATAAATTGATCCTGCACGTCATTATAGCAATAATAAAAAGGTACATGAACCACCTGAAGAACCATACAGAACATTGATCCATTTCATATCATGTTTGAAATAGTTTACTATTTTTATTTTAATTTCGCAAGTTTAAGTTTTTGGTTGGTTTCTAACGCCACCTAATGTTCTTTGTTTGCCTAGATCATGCCCAAAAAATCTGAGCTAAGCGCCTTTCCCAAGGACACACCAAAGAGGCCAACCCGGGTTCGCCTGGGAGGATATCGAACCCACGACCCTTGGATTACGAATACGATGCTCTACCGATTAAGTTACCGTATTTCCCTGACATGTTTGTAGGATGGCGGCAAGAAATGGAAACATGGCGGCAAAATGAAGCAAATGGTGGCAAAAAACTTATTTGCTATATATAGCATGGTGGTGATAAAATGCCATGTTTGCCTGAGAATTGCGTGATCTTTGTAACTTTTGTTGTTGTTGTTGTTGTTGTTGTTATAGGGTTTAACGCCATTTTTCAGCACAAGATAGGCTATACATGGCGGCCAGTATTAATGGTGGAGGAAGAACCC
Organism: Megalonaias nervosa; assembly: GCA_016617855.1. Classification (NCBI taxonomy): domain Eukaryota; kingdom Metazoa; phylum Mollusca; class Bivalvia; order Unionida; family Unionidae; genus Megalonaias; species Megalonaias nervosa. Next base: position 9,684 of record JAECUM010058225.1, on the reverse strand, counting down.
TGGAAAACCCGGGGAAGAACCACCGACCCACGAGAAGCTACTGGCAGGCTTTCTCACGTATCCACGTTAGCCGAGCCTGGACTCGAACCCACGCAGACAGAGGTGAGATGGCAGTGATCCGTAACGATCAACGCTTTAGACCACTCGGCCACTCGGGGCCCCTGTAACTTTTGTTATTTCCCCTTAAGCTTATGTGAGGCACTTTGTAGCTGACAGGTAATTTGTAGCACATTTTCGTACATTTCTAAACACTGTGTCTCATCACTCTGGAATTGAAATTGATATTTTGTGCCCATTTTCTATCTACAACTCCTATTTAGCAATTTTTATTTCCATGCCATGATAGTTTCTTGGCACCTTTGAGGAACCAGGGTAACTCCGTTGGATCAGCAACAGAATCGTAATCCAAAGGTTCCGGGTTCGATAACTGTCTATGCCAGCCCGTTTCGGCTGACTCTGTACGTCCCTGAAAAAGGTAGTTAGTTCTCATGTCCTCTGCATGATATAACCAATATTGTGTTACAATTGGCACCCCCACCACTACTCCCTCTCTTTCTCCCTCTCTAGTCAGATGAGTATGGCTGTTGTAACTTACCAATGACTATGAACACTTGCATAATGAAACCTTTCTCTGTTCTGTATAGATGAGCCCAAAAAACCCTGAAAACAGCTTCCTTAATAAAGTAACACAAAAGGGACTTCAGTCTCAGCTTTACTGCTGTGATAATCTAGACCCGTTACAGATGTGGCTTAGTATGCAGGCAAGCACATACATACTTACAGGCCTGCCTGCCCACATACATACATACATACATACATACATACATACATATATACACGCATGCACACTTACCGACTGGGGGAACGGAGAAGATAAGCTTAAGGAGATGTATTTGTAAATTCATAATCGGACGATTATCATCATAAATAACTACAACTTTTTAATCTTTTAAATTTTTTGTTGTTTCTTACTCGAACTCACAACGTCAACATTGTTCTGAATTAAGCTTGAGTTTGATTATTTGAAACGTAATAAGTAATAAAACGGCAATATTTTACTTTTCTTGAATGTACATGCATTTTTTCACGTGGAAAACAATCACCTATTTCCTTTAAAATTAGCTTCACTGCACCAAAAGAGTCTTCTGATATTCCAACAGATTTTCGATCTTTCAAAAAATGAAATAGAAATATGTCTGATCATAAAGCATTCTTATTTGTCCCAGAATGGACTGTGATATCAGCGAAGTCCTCTTGACAATTTGAGACAAAAAGTCTAAGATATTTGCCCTATCTATCCGCGGAAGAAAACAAAAAGCCGACAGAATGAAGAAGAGTTTTCCGAAAGCAGCAAAAGACCATTTCTTAATGTGTGTAAAATATTTAAGGAATATCCGCACTCAGACTATCTGGTGCTGCAAATTGTTTGAGTCCCAGTAGAAGTACTTGTGGATATTATCGATTACATTGCAAATCTGAATGTTCTGCATCTTTCTCGAGACCCCAGGACTGTAATTGTTTTACGAAAGAAATTCGGGTTGCGTAATAAATACAAACGTACCAATTTCAAATATGGATGTATGAGCAAAATATACGAAAGGATGGAACGTGGTATTTTAACGAAACGAACATTAGACCCTATTTATGCAGATAGAAAAAAAAACTCTCATATGAAGTAGTAGACAATCCGTTGATACGGAAAAAAAAATGTATGGATTTGTAGGCATGCCTATAATCCAAAATATGCTGAACCATGTGTATGACATCACGCTGTCTGGATAGAAAGTCAACTGCCATTTGCTCTCTAAGATCAAATTCTAGAGAACACATTATGACATCTCTTGATAAAGATTCCTTATATACAATATAGCTTAGATGTAATCTTGTTTTGAAACACTATCGCTACACCATATTTTCTCAAGCACAACAATTACATACATACAAATACATTTATTCGGCTTTATAGATGACTGTCTTTGCCTCAAACCAATATTGAAATTTTGACGATCGCAACAGATGTTGACAAACAATCAAAACATCCTCGGATTTTTCAGAGAAAATTAAAACTTTGGATGTCATGCAACTAATAGTGGTGGCCCATATCAACAACATATGACTCTTCACGAAGAAAAACAAGCTTTCATTAAAAAGGTTACCTTCTTTTAGCGTTTTATTTTGTTCCTCTTTATTATGTTCCTCCAGAATCCTTATGGAATTCTTGTTGCAAAATAATTAACTGACGGTTTATAAAACTGCCTGTTCAAGTTTAAAAAGTTATTGTACCCATTTTCAAAATAAATTGTACCAAACAAATTTCAAGATTTAATTTTTATGAAAACTGACCAATACATAAATGCAACGACTCTTGATTACTTGGAGGTGTGAGTGGGTAAAATGAGGATGCTGTATTCTGTTTCTAATAACTCAGTTTATTAAAAACATACTGCTGGAAATAATGGGGGTTGGGGGGAGGGGGGCGGGAGGTCGAGAAGTCTAAAGCGCACGTCCTTACCGATTAATGCCACCTTAAACTCCGTCATCGTGGGTTCGAGTCTCGGGCTCGGCTAATGTGGGTATTTGAGAAAGCTGTTGCCAGTAGCTTCCTGTAGGTCGATGGTTCTTACCGGGGTTTTCCCGAGTTCTTCCTCTACCAGATATATTGGCCGCCATGTATAGCCTATCTTGCGGTAAGAAATGGCGTTAAACACAAAATAACAACAATATAAATGTTTTACTCATTCAGATACAATACTGGAGGCGAGGCAATGCCTAGATAGCATGTTATGTGTCAAGGTAGATGGCTTGTTAAGATGTGTAAGAGTATTGAGCATCTACACTAATGAATATTTTATTAAATATCTCTTTTTAATTTACAATCATTTTTATGTTCTGTTTGAATGCCTTCTACGTCCAGTAACAGACTTGTTAAGTATTACTATTTTTCAATTTCGGCTTCTAATATATTCATATTTTCAACTTAATAGTTACATGCATTTTCAAATTATTGTCTTTTTTAATTTAATTACTATTTATATTTATTCTTAGTGGTTGTAGGGTATAACTAAGGGCTTTGAACAATATGCCGCGGCATAACTTTCTGGCATGCAACACTATGGCGCCGCATAACTTGCTGGCATACAACATATGCCGTGGGATAACATGATGGTATACAATACCAAACATGGCTTTACTAGTTGGCTGACAAAGAAACAAACTGCCTTTTAAATTGAATTATTTGATCTAAATATGGTGAGGGTGTGAATTAGTGGGCTGTAACATTGTGTGACATTATCCGTATCTGAAGATAGATCACTTGAAGTGCTGAAAAAAGTGAGAAGGTCACCTTAGATTACATTCTTTCAATACATACAACAATGGAATTTGCTTTTCAGTAGTTAGATGAAACTTGACAATGTGTCACTATATAGGGTACAGTCTGACTTGAATTACCAAGGTTATTTGTCATCTGCTGTATTTATGCTTAAAACACATAGTTGATCTCTGTGGAATAAAGGGTAGAGGCCTTATAAGCTACCGCATCCTTACTACTAGATGACCTTGATATGTTGGTGAACCGTCCAATAGGGAAGAATTCTGTCTTGGTGCAACCTGTTTCTCCCCTGGCATCCAAGAATACATCAGAAAGATGGCAATCCCCTGCAATCCTTCAAGATGGTAGGAATGTCCCTAAAATATGGCCAGTCGACGCACCTAATCCCCCAAAATGGCAGCATTGGACTTGATCCACTTAATCCCCCAAAGATGACCTTCCGTTGTGGTATTTTATAACTACACCTGTATTTCAAAAAGATACAGATAGCCCTACACATCGACTTATGGGGTTTTAAATCCACTTGTCTGACATTTTGAACAGACACATATATATTGTGATACGTCTACTGCATGTTTTATATGAATTTACGTCTCCGTTCATAGCTTTGTTAGATTGAAGCGATTATTGTTGAACGATGGCGAGTCAATGTTGGGAAGATATTCTCAACCCGAGTAATATATATATATATATATATATATATATATATATATATATATATATATATATATATATATATATATATCGAATGCAGTTCTTACACATGTTTCATAATGGATATATAACGCATATGGGAGTAAATGTATACAAACATATTTTTGCCATCTCACAGCATTAATGTTCCTCTGATAATGCAAAATTAATGTCTTTCTGTTAATGCCTTGAAAATAAAGGAACGAAGGTAGGCCTCTTATATATATATATATATATATATATATATATATATATATATATATATATATATATATATATATATATATAATAGTAATGACGATGACTAGAGTCACAATGACTCTGATACTAGTTTCAGTCATTGCTTCAAGTTTTTTTTTTTTTTTTTATAAATATGGTACATATGAATGTGAACATGAATAATATGTTCGATTACAAAGCATAGCAATTATATTTATCTCTAATTTCCATGGACTGGCAAACTAGTAGCCAATCCTGGCTCCTGGCAACCATTCTTAACATGTGTAACCTATTTTCGAGGTACAGGTTCTTTCGGTAGAACGTCTTTGAAGGTCTGTCATAAAGTTTTCAGAGTGTACTGTTTAGCTTATCTGCTACACATATTATGTTCTTATACAATCGCTATCCGCAGTTTATGTAATATACTTACAAATCATGACGAGAAAATCCATGTGATATCCTTGTATCACGATGTTCGCCATTTTGGATTAGCATGAGAGTTTCGTATTTAGAGATTCTATACTTTTGCATTTGCAATTATTCTCTCTCATGACAGTACGGTACCAGTGCCGGATTACCAGATAGGCAGAGTAGGCACCGGCCTATGGGACACACGCCTTTTAGTGGCCCCGCGACAACGGATCAAACTAATATTGAATTGATTTGATCTTGACGTATTAGGAGATAATTTGCGAGGGGGGCCCCGAGATTTCAACTGTCTAGGGGCCTCCACAGGGTTTAATCCGGCACTGTACGGTACTAATAAGAAAGTAATTTGTATGTTTTAGTATTAACATCGTTGCAATACCGTTGTATAGATGTATGCAATTCATGCTTTGATGTGACAATAGCGGTCGTCTGCATCAAGTGCAAGAGTAAAATGGATCAATTTTACTGTCGAAATTACATATCTTTTACTCACCTTACCTGGGTAAATTAGTACGGCCGATAGTCATAGAATATTTTTAGATGTACAAATCCAGCTGAACTCCAAACAGCATAGATTCAGATCTGTCATCATGTAGTGCACTGACAGATAAGGTGATGCTGTTCATTGTACTGGTAATTTCGAATAATAGTGTAGTGTTACTTCTTTAGATGTTAACAAACATACAGAAAGAAAGTGAAACCAACAATTTAATTAAAATCAGCAAGTAATTTATTTCTGAACAATACAAAGTGAAATTCAAGAGGCACTTATAATTTTGTGAGGCACTTACAATCTGTTTATCAAATCACTATTTATATACATGTTCACTTGACCTATATCATAACAGGACTTGAAATAAATGCAACGGGGAAAAAAAAGTCTAATTGTAAATAAGAATGGCATTGAACTTAAATGGTCTGTAAACATTCTGTTTACGAATGACCATAATCTGAAGTACAGCTTGCAATCATGGACCAAAGTGAAGCACATAATATAGATTAAATATACATAAGGATAGGCCCTGACATACCAATACATTATGAAAAGGCATCCGATGGTCTGCATTGTTTACCGTGTACAGTTGTGTAATACATATTGTTACGAATTTTAAATGAATACAAATATACTAGTTTCATGTCCAGACGGGTATTTTGAGACTATGTTAAGTAAGATGTTTTGACAAACAATGTTCTGCATTATTTATATTATGTACAAAGATCGATGTGTTTTACGATATTCACCATCTTTATTTTGGAGGTAATTTATGTATTGGAGGCACCCCCAGTTTGTCATATAAATAGTTTATATTGTTTCATTGCTGTAAATCACACATATAATAGTTTCATGTACAGATGGATATTCTGAGACAATGTTAAGCTCGATGTATTACAAAATAAATGTTCTGTATAATTGATATTATGTACAACGTTCAATGTATTTTACGATGTCTGCCATCTTTGTTTTGGAGACAATTTATGTATTGGAGGCACTTCAGATTTCCACTACCACGTGTATACAAGCATTATTGAACACCAATAAACCGTTGATATAACTAGTTTTTACGTAGAATAAGTTATGCTCAACAATAAAATAATGTACTTACCGTCTTCTGCAAGGATAACGCATCCGGATAGTGCATGTTCTAATTTTCCCGCACCACCAACTTGTTTGGAGGCCAATGTTTACTGTTTATGCGTATGACATGATGATTTTAGTGTTTGATCATACGTTTGTAATTAAGAGTGTAATAATATAATTAGCATTCAATATTTGTTTTGAATCTCAATATTTTAACGATATTTAATATTTATTGAGTCTTAAATACTTGTTAGCAATATGTACTATTTTGGCCGAGTGTTACACTTTGTAGTGCAACCGAAGGTTATAAATACGGGTGTAGTGAACACCAGTCAGTTTCCCTTCAACCGGCATCGGGTTCGTATGCGAATGCAATACATAATGTATAATCGGCTTCCAAAAGTGATAGGGAATGTTATCATTCTCTAAATATAAATTAACTGAAAATACTCATATTAGAAAATATACATTCATTTCTGGAATATAAAAATTTAGTAAATTTCGGTGCTAAGAAAAATCAAAGCCAAAGATAAAGCGTTGAGTACTTTTACGTAGGGAAATAGGGCCTCCATAACAATATTTCAGTACATTTGTATGACTTTATATTTCTATCGTAACAGAAATGGTCATCCGTTTCGCATGTTAATTCTATTTATTTGAATCCGTTTGTTATTAGGATTTTAATGTTACCCCTATGAATATTCATAAATCATTATAGTAAATTATATTTGATCAATATTATTAACACAAATTGTTGAGACTGTTGGTTATAATTATATGTACATTCTGCTATATTAATTTATTTATTGACTAGGAAGAGAATATGTAAATTCTATTATATTGGTTTGTTTATTGACATTATAAGACTAAAATAAATCCTCTATTTTTCTCATTCAGATTTTATGTTGTTTATATACTTAGATAAATAATTTCCTCACATATAAGTAGCTAGTGTAAGACAGCCATTATTTCTACAGGGATTTCGTCTGTTATCAGACGACTTTCTATATACTACCAGTACATTATAGTATTGCAACCAATTCAAGGTCTCAATTTAAGGATTGCCGACGTTTCGAAACAGGAAGTAATTTCTAAATATAAGTGAGCTTGCGCGGGGAAATTAAACCGGGGTGAGCACTTTACAATATGTTCTGAGGCGTAGCGATGACATATGGCGCCCACGGCAAGAACTAAAATTGCGCCCCTATCAAAGTAGCGCCCACGGCAAGAACCACGGCAAGAACTAAAATTGCGCCCCTATCAAAGCTTTGAAAGTATAAAAAAATTTTAAAAAACTATGTTCTGCTCGCCGATTTTGCGCCCCCCCCCCCGTTCAAGTGGCGCCCACAGCACGTGCGGTGTCTTCCCACACCCTCGCTACGCCTCTGAATATGTTTGTGCCTGTTCTGAAATGGGCAGTGAAGACAATATAGGCGTCTAAAGTAAGAAGTACACCGTCTATGCAAGTCTCTGTTTCATCATCAATTTTGATTGTATGGTCCAAGTCCTCATGTTTCAGCTGTTTTAATGCAACAAAATATCGTCTGGCTGATGTGTCATCAACTATTGGAGTTGTCCCCACTTTCTTTGATGCTATATTCAATACATTTGTGTTGAACTGCAATTGGAGTCTAATTTCTTCTCAAAACAGCAGCATTTTTCAATCTTTTGCTGCATAAAGTATACTGGTATTATTAGACAACTACACAAAGGCAGTCTTTCATGGTAGCATTCAACATTTTTCAGTACACGTGCTTTATCCAAACTCTTCGAACGACAAAATGAGTGTTCTGGAAATGTGGACTTTGGATAAACTAGTGTAACAAATATAGTATTTATGCGTGCAGTTAGAGGACATGTACATGGACTGGTTTTACTTATATTTCGGATAAAATAAATGTTGAGGATAAATGGGGTTGCATTGTATAAAGACGAATTTAAAAAATGTGCTGTCCATTGAGGAAATATATTTCAGCCAACAACTTTGTCACAAAGGGGTTGATAGAGTAGCGCATAATTATAGAATAATGTATGATACAGAACAATATAACCTGGGCATCTACATAAAATGTAATCTTCGGCTATATGCAAGGCTCAACTGTTTTATTAACCAGCAGTCGGCTGAGTAGGTCTACGGCTTTTGTTCACTGTTTAAACAAATACCATATTAAATAATAATAATAATAATAATAATAATAATAATAATAATAATAATAATAATATATGTAATACAGGCCACTGGCCCATGATACATATCCATCCATCATGCGGTACAAAAAGATGTTTAGAGCGTAACAAAAGAACATCGTGTCTATTGGAAGTGATATATATGATAGTAATCATTATTGCATTTTTCGAAATGGGTCATCATAGATCTACACAGACTGAAATAGCTTAAACAACGTTTTCAAACATTGGGAGTGTCAATGCTTTTATTAAAGAAGCACTATTGCATAATATGAAAAAAATTAAAATTCCTTAATTATTGTCAGTTCGAAACCTAGGTGTCATTCTCAACAGTATGTTCTCGGTACTTCAACATGTAATGAACATATGCAAGGCTGCTTATATATCGGGAAATGAGACTCATCAACTCCATTGCAATTTTCTTTCGGTTGTTGCCACTAAAACACTTTTGTGTTCCTTAGTACTTTCAAGACTGGATTATTGTAATTCACTTCTATCTAGTTCGCCTCAGTAACAACTACATAAACTTCAAAACCTTCAAAACACTGCTGATCGAATTATCCTTAAAGTACGAAGGAATGAGCACCAACCCGGCTCTGTAGCCTTCACTGGCTAAGCGTTCGATCCAGAATCAAACACAAAATATGTTTGTTATGCTATATGTTGTTGACTGTCTCCAGACCTATCTGACCTCACCCATGTGTAGACCCCACCTAAAAACTTGCGCAGCTCTTCCGACACCCTCATTTACATTGTTCCCACTGTTAATACCAAGTCATACGGACAACGTTCTTTTGAGTACCAGAGCCCAGCTACGTGGAACAAACTGACCATAGATCTTAGACACTAGGACATTCTTTCAATCTTTCAAGAGTGCCCTTAAAACTCACCTATTTCGAGTATAAGAATTGAATTAAAGATTTGATGTTTACTTCCTTAATTATTGTCAGCATATTCTTGTTTTGTAATTTCATGGTGTTTCTTTATGTAATCTTGTCGTTGAATATGTTTTTATGTCTCATCTAATATTGTAAAGTGCTTAGAGCTTCTAAAGATTAGACGCTGTACTAAGTTAACGTTATTATTATTATCGTCATTATTATCTGCTTGGTCCATATATGTCTGTGGATCCATCATATTCATGAAAAACTCCTCTAAAGCTTCACTTACTAACATTAAACTTGCACTGTGTGAATTTGGGATGAATATGTTGGTGTATCATATATATATATATATATATATATAT
>JAECUM010058223.1:0-34390 GCA_016617855.1 Megalonaias nervosa | reverse complement strand
AAGAAAAACAAACCAGATTCACTGCATTAACAATTAAGTTTATATTCAGAATATAATTTGAAATTTTTGTTGGTTCTGCTTCTAGGACACTAAATTTAGAGACCAGCTAGAGTGAGTGATGTATCGTCTGCGTATTGAGAATTAACGTATGTTGTACCACCAACATTTATTTCATATTTTAGTTTTTCTTGTCCTGTGAGCCAGTATCTCCTCACAGAATTTAAAGATGTATGCAGAGAGTGGGTCACCTTGCCTACACCCTCTTTCAATATGAAACCATTTAGATAATTGTCCGAAAAGAGTTGTACATGATTTAATGTTACAATTAAAACACTCATCCATTTATATCAGAAATTCATCAAAATTTAAAAAAAGAAAAATTTTTACAGCATCTATGAATAGTCATGCAACAAAAACAAATTCTATATAAATGAAAAGGAGCAGGTTATCAATTGTGTGCTTACTAATATAAAACCTCGATTCAAATAAGTTCCTAATCTTCTCAACAACTTATCTCACTTAGCTCAGGAAACAAGTTTGATCTCGTACATAATTGTAGGGGGATCCGGCGTGATCTTATTTGCTATAGAAACAGAAGCAAATTTATATGACACATTTAGAAGTGAGATAGGTCTTCAGTTTGAAATATAACTTTTTAGGCCTGTCACTTTTGTTAAACATATTATGACACCCACTTTCTGAGTGCGGGACAGTTCTCTACGGTCAAAACCAAAATTCATTGCTTTCACCAAGATGTCTCCAATATCATTCCAAAGTAAATTAAAAATTCAACCGTGAACACGTCGGTGGGTAAGGATTTTCATTTTGCATTTCTCGGAGAATATTTGTGGCTTATAGGTTGATATAGGGCCAGTCATTAAATCGTTCTGAATATTGCGTAATTTTGGAGCATCAGAGAAATTGAGAACAGTTTCAAGCTAGACAGGCTGAAAATAGCGTTTATATCATGTTTTTGTATGAGTTATTATAGTAACATTTGGCTTCCTGCAAAATTTTTACTTGGTTTCTGTTATCAATCCATTATTTCTAACACGTTCTGGCATCATTTTAGTATAGCATCTTCTGTGTCTATATTACAAAAGTATTTAATTTCACCCACTCTTCAATCCATATCTCTGTAGACATAACCTTTATTCCTTCCATTTTCTTCTGCGACCGCTCCGGTGGCCTAGTGGTTAGAACGTCCGCCTCGGATGCAGGAGGTCGCAGGTTCGATCCCCGGCCGAGTCATACCAAAAACTTATAAAACTGGAACTGACAGCTGCCTCGCTAGGCACTCAGCATTAAGAGCTTAGTGTTAGGACTGGTCAGTCAGGTGTCAGAATAATGTGACTGGGTGGGACATAATGCTACATGCCTTCGGCATGATGCCCCAGTGCTAGATATCACTATAAACTGCCACTGCAGACATCGTAGCGATATGACTTAAGAATTGTTAAAGCTACGTTAAAAATCCAAATAACACACACGCACACACACAAACACACACTATTTTCTTCTTCCTGATCTCTTAGGTTATTTCCTTTTTCATATAATTTTGATGATTTTGATAACGTGGGTTGCATTATTTTTCTCGTCTATTGACTGTATGTCCTTAAGAAGCCAATTTCCATGTAAATCTTGAGTGATTATTTTGTTTTGTCTTTGTCCTTGAAAGAACAGAATGATATTGTAATTCATCTAATTTTTGACAACAGTATCTTGGTAAATCTCACACGGCAAATCGAATATTTACCAAATTATCACAGACCGGGGAAAAGAAATATACTGATATTTTTGGATTTTGAATGGTTTCTTTTCTTCTTTATGTAATACGGGTCTTTGTTACATTTCCAAAAAGATTTCCTTTAGTTTCCTTTTAAAGACTACCGGTATTTTCATTTGTACCAAAGAGTGATCATCTGTATATCATGCTTCAATATTAACAGTTTCATTTATTGTAAATAAACTTTGGAAGCTGAATTAAAATAAATCAAGTGTTGCTTATTTAACAGTTTTATTGTTGATGTGGGTTTAACATTGTTTTTGTTTTTGTTTTGTTTTTTGCTTTTTTGTTGTTTTTTTTTTTCAGTGCGTTATAGGCTATTCATAGCGGGCCGTATAGCTGGTGGTGGAAAATTCCTGGAAAACCCAGGTAAGAACCACCGACCCATGGGAAGCTACTGGCAAGCTTTCTCACATAGCAACATTAGACTAGCCGGAGGCTCGAATCCACGCGAACAGAGGTAAGATTGGCAGTGATCGGTAAAAACGAGCACTTTAAACCACTCGGTCACCTGGGTCTGCTACAGTTTTATTTTATCTCCACGTGTATCTCTTAACACCAATAGTCAGCTTCCGCCAAACGTCTAAACGACTTTGATCAGGTATCTCAAAGACCGTTGCTTTTCACATTATTATAAATATAATGTCAGAGTCTGGATCCGTGACTAAATTAGAAAAAAAAAAGAGACAACGAGCAAGCAAAGGAGGAAAAAGTATATACAGAGGTACACGGTTTTAGAGCGTTCGCTCAGATGTCTTATTTTCTTTATTTCTAGATACTCATGGTATAATAATATATTTTCTTAGGAAAATAATTTTTTTTAAAAAGTTTTTGGGTATTTGTTATTTTTATATGAAGAAACTGAAACAGTAAATTTCACCTGGTCATTTTGTCATCCTATCAATCAACCCTTTGCACCTTACATACCTCCAATAAAATCCGTAACCATGAACATTGTTTGGAAATTCCCAACAAGAAGAAGCTACAATGGTAGCAGTAAGTTTAGTGAAGTTGTTCAGAACTGCTATAAATAAATACAATGTCGATATTAATATATATCGTTTAAAATTATATCTCAAATATAACAAAATCGTTTCGCCGCTAGCTGCAAATACCGTGTTTACGGACGTTGCTAAGAGCAAGAGTTCGCACCATGTATTAGGTCTCCATGAACTCCATGAACGTCACCGAGGCTGACCGCATGAGAAAAGTCGGCATGAGATGCCAGCGAAATGAACACATGAAGTAAATAACTCGATTTATACACAGTGAAACATTACATATAGATATAGGTCGATATGAGGACATTGACTAGGTATCATGGGGTTTGAAATGGTTAAACAACCATAATTATAGGTTAAATTATCAAGCATGACAACAGCTGACTTCGATACTCCCCATTTTCGATGAATGATCCACGAGTTGGCCAAAAAAAAAAAATATAAAAAAAAAGAAAAAAAAAAAAAACAAGCGGAGACCTACTTGTTGGTCTAGTTTTATGTATTCATACCTAAACCATACGTTAAATAAACTTTACTAAACATGGTCTTCAAAACTGCATAACAGAATTCAAACAAATTTGAGGGCCAACATCATAGCAAGAGGGTCGTTCAAATTTATTTAAGCGTTTCTCATGTGCTATTAATTATGGCCACTGCTACAAAAATTAAAATAAACTTTAAATGACCTCTTCTCGTAAACTGATATTCAGAATTTTACAAATGTAGACAAAAAAATTAATTATGGCTTGAAAAGCTTTGAAATTTTCATAAATGATGTTGATTTGCGATTAAGCATTGCAACCATTAGTAAAGAGAAGAAACCTTTTTCAATGACTTAAAAAAAAACTACTCAAAACATGAAGGGCTTTAAGTTTCTACAAATGATGCCAGTATGCCAGTACATATGGCTGCAGCTAAAAGAAATATAAAACCTTTTCAAAAAAGGAATTTCTCAAATTTAACAAAATGTGAAAGTGTCCTAGCTTGAAAACCTTTCACATTGATGTAAATGATCCAATCCATTATCAAGAATTTGACCCACTTGGACAGAAATGATGATGTATAGAGGTCTTTTAATATTTGACAAATGATGTTGATGTGCCATGAAATATTGATGAAGGCATTAAAAATGGGATAAATCACGAAATGGTTGCTGTCCAATCAGTAGCATTGAAAGACATGTTGGAAGCATCCTACAGAACAAGACATTGTGGTCAATTGTTCTTACATGTTACCATTAGGAAGATGTCAGCAAGATGAGTGATATCATGCCCACTTGGCTCCTTTATTGCCACTCATTCTGAATAGCTTATCATCTTGGATTTGTCATTGAAAGATTTAAGAGATGCAGTGGTTCCGAGGTTAGCATGCCACATGCCACATTTATCACCAAATGGTTTGATTTGATATTTGAATCATACCATAATGTCAGCCTGGATCAGCGGGGTCAAGGTACTTTACTCTGATTTGTATGGCCCCAAATAACCAAACCTAATTGAAACAGATGGAAATCAGTTCAGCAATATATCTATACTAATGGGTTTTAACCAGACTTTTTACTTGCATTTCAGCAAACAAGCTGATAGGAAGCAGGATGACATTGTTTTGAAGGTCAAAGGTTGTGAATAAGGATTTTATCTGTAATATATTTTGCACATGATAACACAAAGAAATATGATTGTTATTATCAAATCTGTTTTCTGGAGTTGTCCGAGAATTACCTTAAATTAGTGCCATTTCATTGCTCATAACCTTTACATTTGAACTATGATGACTTGTGAATATAACAAGTCAAATATATAAAATGTTGGCTATAGACAAATTTAGCATATGGGCATGGGCATATCATGACAGTATTTGAGAAATATCCATTGACCTTCTATGCATGTCAGTTTTAAGGTCAGAGGTCATGACTAAGATATTTGTACTTCACTTGTGAACATGTTGACTCAAGATATTTATCAAAAACATCCCATGGTATCAAATGCAGCATTTAGAAATAACATGGAAGGAGGGAAGAAACTGATTTCTTATGGAACCCTATTGATTTGAGCTGGGGTGGGTGAGGGCATTAGAAAATCAGTTTATTTGAGGTGGGATTTTTGTTTAGAAAATTAAGGACTTTTGATTTTTAATGATTGTATGTTATGAATCACTTTCCTGGGATGTTGTAATTTTAATTGCTCCACTCTGTGAAATGTTCAGTGTTATAAAAACAGTAAATTCAAGTAATAAGAGTATGACATAATTTATGACAGATAATGCATTTGTGTTCATTTTTATATTTTATGGTTCAAAAAAACCAAGTAAATAAATTATGATAACATATTGGAATGTTTTTATTTACTTTTGTAAGGATTGTAAAGTTGAAAGTAAGCTTAAGTTTAAAAATATAAGTTAGAATGATCAGTTTTTTATTATGGTGCATATTTCACAGTCTTTTGACCCTTATGAAATCCATAGTACATTTTGTGTGTCATGACTTATTAGCGGTAAGTAGATGTATAACAATGTAATTTTAGAGGTTTCTTAAATAGCATTATACTGTTTATCTTGAGTTTACTAACACTCCCTCATTATAAGGCCCTTCATAACATGGTTCCCATTATAATGCAGCTCTGCCCATGTAGGTTCAAATATCAGGCTTGGCCAACATAGGTATGTGAGAAAGTTTGTCAGTTGCTTCCCATGGATAAGAGGTTCTTCCCAGAATTTTGCCAGGTTCTTCATCCACCAGATATAGTGGCTGCAAGATATAGCACATTGTGTGCTGAAAGCTGGGGTTAAACCTCAAACAATATAAAGCAGGTATGGACATGAATCCCATTTCATTAAGTGATTGTAATATTTTATTTATCATATACATAACAGGGTGATCTTATTATGGTAGTAGATTTTTTGCATCTCATGGACATGTTATAACAAAGGTATGCTGTACATTAATTATGCAAAAGTGTTAATTCCATCTGAATTAGTTATGTCATTGACATCATGCACTGTATGTTGGTATTAAGTCTTAGCGTTACCATGGACTTTCCTTGAGCTATTTTTTATATTATACTTCATGCCCATGGAATTGTGAAAATTATTTGCAGTGTGACTGGATTGGGAAATTTTCCATTGCAAGCAAACAATGCTTACTGGTATCTCCTTAGATGCCTGTTTTATTGTCTTTTTTTTAATCTCTCAAATAAAGTACATGAGAATTGTTATTTTATGTGTTTACCCTTTTGCGTCAGAATTGGGAATTGTCAGATCACAATTTGGAAAGTAAACATCAACTTAGAATTGGAAATGGGGTCATTATTCAGCCCCAGAATTAACCTAGGAAAATACTTAATTATATATGTCTTAAATTGATATTAGGTAATATCAGATTTTTATGCATGGGCATAGATCCAACATTTACCCCAGAATCTGAGTATTGTAATGTGATACACGACATACTTACATTACTAGAATGACAGCATTAAAATGAGGGTTGTTATAGTGAGGTACACTGTATTTAGTAAATTTGTTTATTTAGTAAATTTGTTTAAATTCCACTGTAGTATTATACTTGACGTATTGCATAGGTAAATAAAATCCACACAGATCAAAATGTATGGAAGATACTCTTGCTTGTTACAAGGCATTTAATTGTAATACAATATACAATCCTCCCTCTTTATAAGACCCTTTTTCATAATATTAGCACTATCTCATTTCGAGGCATTTAATACAGTACTCCATCTTTACAAGGTCCTGTGTTGTAAGTATTGTAATGAGGGAGTGTTGAATTATTCCTTTTTCGTACATCAGGTGGGAATATTGTGCAGGGTTTGACCTTCAGGCTTTGATCACATCTCCAGAATGATGTGTTCTTGGAGATCCTCAACAGTCTGGTACTGGACCAATGTTATACATGATATTGTAGCCCTTAACATCCAAAACAATGCCATTTGTAGCATCCCATATTGTTTATTTTAATTTATTATGCATCCATCAATCTTCTGTAGGTTGTCTAGCAACCCTGTTTGGTTATTGCTACACTGTGTAAATGTAAATTACTTGGAAGTATGTTTTGAAACTTGGTTGACCATTTCATTCTAAGGTCTGATTTGTCCTTTATGACACTGGTACCCTTCTGACCTCCTGTGTGGCCATTACATCAGCAATATTGAAAATCCTATCCATACACATAAACTTTGGAACTATAATTGCTTGTGAATACAACAATTCCAATATATAAAATATGTATTTTAACCAAACGTGGCATGCGGTCATATCTTAAAATTATCTTAGAAGGATCCATCAGTTTCGAGGCATGATGGAGATAGTTGAACTTATGTTGTGAACATATTGGCTCATAATTGTTCTCAAGGACATTTCATGATTCAAAACTCAATATTTAGAATGAATACAGAAGGAGGGAAGAAACTGACTTCTTATTGATTCCCACCAATTTGAGGTGGGGTTGGGAATGGCAAATGAGTCAGCCTGTGTGAAGTGGGACCCAGGTTTAGAAAATATGGAATCTTCTGTGTCAGTTTATTCCTGAGTAAACTTGATGAAGTAACCCTTTGCAGAATTCTACATACTGTTCAACCACAATATCTTTGTACATGCAGTGTCATGAAGTTGTCTGTATTGGTTTGCAGTCAGCAATTACTTCATGTCCCTTTCATGAATATTTGTGGATATTCATATTTGTGGATATTCATATTTTCACCAGCAGCTTGAAAAAGTATGGTTAAGATTGCATTAAAAGGTCAGCAGGTGTCAAGGTTATAGGAAAGAATTGCATACAACAATAGATTGAATTGTCATTCCATGTGTGTTTGTATGTTACTGTATCTAATGAAATGAATTCACTCTCAATTTCTGAGATCTAGAAGGAAGCCATTCTTTGATTTTATTTTAAGGGACCCTCTCTACTTCTGACATCCAAGCCAATCATCATGGCCGTGTCTGGATATGCAGTGGCTGGAGGCATGGAACTAGCATTGGTGTGTGTCTTCAGGGTCATGGAAGAGTCTGCTGTAATGGGCATTTTCTGCAGGAAGTTTGCTATGGAACACAAAGTTATCTAAATTTTAGTTTTCATAGGCTTATGTCCATTTTTAAAAAGAAAATATGGTAATGACTTCAGAGATGCTCCCAGGATTTTATCATAAGGGGGGATTTTCCCCCTTGTCACAAAAGTAAGTGGGTAGCAGTGTTACGTGTAGGCTTATACAAAAGTAACAAAAGAAAAGAGTGAAGTCAACAGGCTTTGTAAATTTAACAAAATAATTTATTTCCCTAGAAAACAAGGTAAAAATATGAAATAGGACTTGTGCTTTTGTGAGTCTAATCCAAAAATTAATCCTAGAATTCAAAAATATAAGTCCTATCACCAAAAAGTTCTAATTGAATCCAAGTTCAAATCTCGATGAAGTTCCAATATGGAAGGCAATGACGTCCTCCATAACCAATTTGTGTTGATGTGTCAACAGTTCCTTGTTGAGTCACCACGACTATAATTCTGGCTTTTGAATTCCAAATAATTTTAGTAAATGTCTTTGTCCAAGAAACTTGATGAAGAAGAGTATTTTCCAGGGTGAATAAATTATTTTAAATAAAAAAAATTCAATTCAAATGGCAACAACAGGAATACCTTTCAGCCGCAAGGTATTATTTACAACTAACTAAAATTCACTGAGACTGAGAATTAAACCCAGCTAAAATGTCATTTCAGACCTGCGTGATGGGTCATGTGGTCACCCACTACAAGTCGATTAGCACGTAGGCTAGAATATCCCTAACTAAGAATCTGATTCCCAAACTGGAAATGAATTTAAAAATAAAACTGTTTACAACAGAGCTAACACGTCGGCTGAACATGACCTTGGTAATGACCAATCATTTTCACTTAGTGTTTACGAATTCAGAACCAAGGTCAGGAACTAGGTCAGCTAAAAGTATAATGTAGCAACCTACTATGTTTTAATCAGGCTAAAAGAACTGAACTAAATTTACTGGGAAAAATGTCAAATCCAGTAAAAATATTATCCTTACAATAAAATGTAATAAAACAAAAATATAATAAAAGAAATTTAAAACTAACACACAAATATTTTAATAACATATACGTAATAGTAGAACCAAAATGAGGGACTGGAGGAAATGACTCTAGTTCAGTATTTACATAACACTTCAATATCCATCTCACTTCTGCTTCACTGTAAAACCACTATTTAAATCACAATCTTCAAAAGAAGCTGCCTTTTGTTGCATAAATATTAATCTATTGATTGTTTCTAAGATTAATCTGTTCCTTACCAGTGTATTAATATCGTTCTGTACTGAGAGCCCCTTTTCAGACTGCTGTCTGAATGGTCTTTTGCATAGCTAGCTTAGCCAGCTGGAATAAGTTTGAAAACTATTCTTTATGGTTGTTATGTGCAATTTTCCACAGTTCACATGTATTGTCTTTTGGATACTTCTGCTCTTAAATAAGATTTTTCACTAGCATAAGGTCTGCCAAAGTTTCTTGAATTAGCACTCTACTATTATGTCAGATTTATATTTCCATAATTCTGTATTAGGATTTTAAGTCCATTAATACCATAGTCTACTTGTTCAGACAGACACTTTTTTTTCATCAGATAAGTATCTTTATTTCTTAAATTCATCTTTAGATTCTTATGTATTAGATTTATAATAACCTTTGTGCTAGGGCTATATGGTTTTGAAGCACATGATCCTGCGGGGCTAAATTATGATGAGAAAATAAATGCAAATTGCACTCTACTTTTAAATTTTCTGCATTTTAATTTTGCTGGTTTGTCAACCTTTTCTAGATTTAGTTTCGAAACACCACTGAAATAAGGGGTTGGAGGTATGCCATCTGTTTTTGTCCATCCATCATGTACATTGTTCTCATATTTAACACCCTTTTCCTGCTCTGACATGCTTCCTAACTTTAAAAATAAATTTGCATTCATCACTATGATCAGCCAGTATTTGCCAAATGAAATAAGCATCTAAAGATGAACCATGCTAGGAATCGTCCATTTCGGGTCTTCTAGATAGCTTTATTATAAACATGCATTTGTAAAACTTTCTTGATGAAAAGTTCAAACTACTAAAGAATGCTTGTTATGGGGCCCAATTTGCTAATCATATTTAGTTTAGCAACCATTCATGTCAAGCCGAAGAAACCAGATATGTAAACAGTGATGAGAAAATATACATCAATGACAAGTGCTACAATAGTTCTACTGGCTTGATTTATGTCATGATGAGTACTTTAAGGGTGAATGGCTGAATAAAATTGTACACTGTGCAGAGTTCATTTTCATATGTGCGACCTGAAACTAATTTCCGGGAGTCCTTGTGTATCACCACTTTCCAAGTGCACGATTTTGTACAAATCACATGATCACACACTCTGGAGAAATCTCTATGACAATATATGTATATAACATTATATGCCACAGGAACTAGGGTTCACTGTTATTAATAATGTTATTTGTGAGTGACCCAATGTATGAAATAGTATATGAGTAGGATATCATATTAGTAGGAAACTTGCTGGAAGAGGTACTTGTAGGGAAAGCTAGGTAAGTTTTATAGTGACTTGGTATCATTGAATATAGGGTAACTAGCAGATCGCATATTTATCTCCATATGGCAGTATCAAGATGATTTTTTCTGCACCATGAAACTTGGTATTTGGCTGTATCATGACAGATCTTTGTGTCCCATGGAACTTGGTATGTGGCTGTATCAAGACAGTTCTTTCTGTCCATGAAACTTGGTATGTGGTTGTATCAAGACAGTTCTTTCTGACCCATGAAACTTGGTATGTGGTTGTATCAAGACACTTTTTCCTGTCCCATGAAACTTGGTATGTGGTGGCATCAGGACAAGTGTTTGTGTCCTAAGAGATCTGGTATTTGGTTGTATCATGACAGATGTTTGTTTTCTATGAAACTTGGTATCTGGTTAAATCATGGCAGATATTTTTGTTCTGTGAAACTTGGTATATGGTTGTATCATGACAGATCTTTGTGTTCTATGAAACTTGGTGAGTGGTTGTATCATGACATGTTTGTGTTCTATGAAACTTGGTGAGTGGTTGTATCATGACATATTTGTGTTCTATGAAACTTGGTATGTGGTTGTATCATGATGGATATTTGTGTTATATGAAACTTGGCATGTGGTTATATCATGAAGATCTGTGTGCTCCATGAAACTTGGTATGTAGTTATATCATGACAATTCTTTCTGTTCCATGAAACTTGGCATTTGGTTCTATCATGACAATTTTTTTTATTTCCCATGAAACTTGGTATGTGGTTGTATCTTGACAGATATTTGTGCTCCATGAAACTTAGTATCTAGTTGTATCATGACAAGACTTTGTGTTGTACGAATTTGGTATTGTGTCCCAGAAAACTTGGTATGTTGTAACTGTTGTATCATGACAAGTGTTTGTATCCCAAATTCGGTATATAGTTGTATCTTGTAAAGGGTTTGTATCCCAGGAAACTTGGTATGCAGTTGTATAATGATAAGTCTCTTTAGAATATATAAATTTTATGTTTATCTACAATGGAACCATGCATATCAAGTCATCAAAAGGATTTTACACAACCTGACATTGTTGTAAAGATAGTTGCCATAATATTCATATCAGGGTCATTGTGAGAATATTACAGAAGCCTACATTGTTTTAAAGATAATTGTTATAATTTAAAATACTTTATTGCTCCTGTCCAGTGAAACCTGACTGACACTCAAGGTATAGGCCTTTGCAGTTCTATCACTGTATTAAAACTTTGTCAGAATATCAGAGAAAATCATAATAAGAACTTAGTGTGTATATATATATATATATATATATATATATATATATATATATATATATATATATATATATATATATATAGTAAATTTCATTTAGTTCCTAATACTACCACTAAGGCATGTGCCATGGATGTTTGAAAGATTCATGACCGAAAGGGTGTGGGTTTGAATCATACCATTGTGTCAGCTAGTGGGGCATGTCCTTGGGCAAGGCACTTTATTCCAGTTGCCAAGGTATAAAATAGCTTATTTGTGTTGTTGTGCTGTAAATCACAAAATCAATCAATGGAAAATGGATCTTTGTTCTTTATTGTTACAGGTGTCCATCGTATAGATGTAGGCACTGTCAGACTTTCCAAGCTGATCAGACTGTTTTGTTCCCAGGACCTAATCCTGACTGGCAGGCCAGGTGGGGCAGATGAAGCACTTGAAATGTCACTAACCAATGGCGTTGTTGGTACAGCAACAGGTTGGTGTATATTTCCAGTGCAATAAAGCACTTTCATAACAAAGCTCTTGGGACAACCAAAATACCATCAAGGCCTGACTAATGGATGCAAGAGTAATGACAGCTCATTGATTGGTGTCCCAGACTTACTATGTGCTTAAATGATTCATGGCCAAGAGGTTATCATGATATGTTCCTGGCCACTTCACTTTACACCAATGGCCTTGGGAATAAATAACCTACAGTACTTTTGTTGCTGTGCTTTAAGACATCATACCACACCAAAATCATTTTGGTGTATCAACATCTTGTATCCCGATTATATAGTATGTTTTGTACACACCTTCAAAATCTTTGGATTTTCTAATCCCTTTTCACGTCCTTGAACATGCTTGAATTGTGACCATATGTTTACTTTATCCTTGAATATACTTAAAATTTTGAAAATGAGAACAATATAAAATATTTGAGCCATATGTTTATGCATTTCATTTGCTTCATTGTTCATATTTTGAAACAAAGATCAGTGTCCAAAGTTGTAAGTGGACAGCATATGAACATGTCATCTGCTGATTGCTTGGGAGTGGTCTGTCTTATGCAACATCCTAGACCATATGCCTTTTGGGAGTATTTTTTTTTACTTCATAAAGTGTGTACTGCATGTTCATTTACTGGCAGACATGTTTTTAAAAGGGCCAGAAAATAAAATAAAGCGACTGATCAATCATGACCTTTCACTATAAACTTGGCTCTTGTTGCTTTAAGGAAGTATGGCTTGAAAGGGATGAATGTAGAGATTGGCTTCAAAAAGGTACTAACAAGATATACTGCTTTCCATGTAAGAAGTTTCTCTCCCCCATCCGTTTGTTTTCTTTTATACCTTAATGAGTTAATGCAGTTTTTAGTTTGTTTTTATTTTGGGTTTTTTCTGTGGTGCCAGTGTTAGTTATACACCATGTCAGTTTGGATTACGACACTTGTTATTTTTTATGACTTGTAGTTCTAATAAATTAATGGCAAATCCAGCTTGTTTTCATGTACAGTTATTTTGTCATATTCTTTTGACTGTAACTTTTTTAGAGTCATTTTAGCTTATATCTTGATTATGTGTAACTTGAGAATCTGGGTTCTGTCCTTGAATTTTCCTTTCACATATGTTAACTTCAAAAGCAATATAGTTTTTATTATTAGGGTAGAGGTTGATGGTGGAAAAAAGCAGTTGTGTTATCACAGCTGAAATGGACCTTTTATGTTATTGTGACAGGTATAGGTAAATATCTTCATCTATTTACACTCAAATTAAAGCTATCTCTGGAGAAAGATATTTGTCTTTGGGAAGAGATATGAGTTAAGTCCCTTTTATTAGGGTCAGCAGTCATTCACTGTTTAAATTGTGAAGGCAGGTGACGTTTTACTTTATGGGTCACATATTCAGTTTCCTTTGATTTTCTGTTCATCACAGGTTATTCACATAAGCTGACTGCATTTTGATCTGCATGAGCAAGTCAGTGTGATTTCTTTTCAATCATGAGCTTTCACTATAAACTGGGTTCTTGTTGCTTTAAGAAATATGGCTTGAAAGGGATAAATATTGGGATGGGTTTCAAAAAGGTGACAAAAGGCACCAACAAGATATACTGCCTTCCATATAAGAAGCTTCTCTCCCCAATCTGTTTGCTTTCTTTTATACTTTAATGACTTTATGCAGTTTTAAGTTTGTTTTTATTTTGTGGGGGTTTTTTTTCCCTGTGGTGCCAGTGTTAGATATACACCATGTCAGTTTTGGATTATGGCACTTGTTATTTTTTATAGCTTGTAGAGTTCTTAGGAATTAATGGCAGAGCCAGCTTGGTTTCATGTACAGTTTTTTTTGTCTTATTCTTTTGACTTTACCTATTTTAGAGTCATTTTAGCTTATATCTTCATTCTGTGTTACTTGAGAATCTGGGTTCTGTCTTTGAATTTTACCTTCATATAAACCTGTAAGAACCCTGTGTTGGTGTCTCCTCAACTCTTTATATCTCTGTTATTTATGTCAGGGTCTTGACAACTCTTAATATCCCTATAATTTAAGCTGGTTTTTCCACAACTTGTTATATCATTTGATAACAGCAAACCCGTTCTAACAGTCGCCTTTACTCAGCGGCCACCTGTTCACATTGGCCCTTGTAATTTCCTCCCCAATATCCTATATAAATGGTTTGTATGTATTGGCTGCCTGCCTTCTGTGGTCAATAGCCTGGTGTTTCCTAACTAGACAGTAGTTTCTTCCTGCCGTAAATGGGCACTAGAGCATGTCTACATTGACTATTCAGTTTACGCAAACTGAAATTTTGCTTGTTGAGGAAAGCATTGTTAGAAAAAGGATTATCAGTTAAATCAATGTGGAAACATTTCTTATTTTGCTTATTCTTTTATTTCTAGTCATGTTGACAGTATAACACAAAGACAGCAATATTTGATTTTTGAAAGCTAGACAGTATTTATTATTAATGTAGAAGGGCTAAACAATTTGTTTGTTGGATGGTGGGAAAAAAGCAGTTGTGTTATTGCAGCAAAAATGGAAGTCATCTTTTCTGCCATTGTGACAGGTATAGTGAGATATCTTCATTTCTGAAGAAACATGTTCACCTTTGAGAACAGATACAAGTTACATCCATTTTTATGAAGGTCAAGGTCATTCAATTTCAAATCATCTCTGTAAAGGCATGATGAAGCATCATCATGTGAATCAATGTGGAAACATTTCTTATATTGTGCATACTCCTAATACCAATCATGTTGACACATTAACTCAAAGGTGCCAATATGTTTACTTCAATAGCAAGGTAGTTGTTATCATTAGGGTAGAGGGTCAATGGTGGGAAAAAGTAGTTGTGTTATCGCAGCAGAAATGGACCTTTTGTGCCATTGTGACACGTATAGTTAAATATCTTCATCTGTTTACATGCAAATTAAAGCTATCTCTGGAGAAAGATATTTGTCTTTGGGAAGAGATATGAGTTAAATCCCTTTTTATTAGGGTCAGCAGTCATTCATTATTTAAAATGTGAAGGCAGGTGACGTTTCAGTTCATGGGTCACACATTCAGTTTCCTTTGATTTGATTTTCATGCATTTTGATCTGCATGAACTGAGCAACTAAGATGGGTGTACATTTTTACGTCTCTGTGATTTCATCTATAGCATGGATTAAAGTAAGCAGGATACACAGGATTAGAACAGGACCTTAAAATCCATGAAAAATCTAACATTTCATTTTGACCTTAGAAACATAAAGAAAAGCCTTAAAATTTGAAGGAAACCTAAATAAATAATAAAATCCTAAAATTTTTTAATAAATGGTGAAAGTCTCTACCATGACCCCACAAAAAGTGCTTTTCTTGTACACATGGTTTTTTGTTAGGTTAGCCTAGCAGTCCATGCATGAAGTATGCAAATTAAAGATATCTGGTCATTTCAGTTATAATTTAATTGTATCTTTATCTTCATTTCCATTATATTTAGGAACAAACTTAAAGCATACTTAGCTTTGTAATAAATGGTATGCTCACCATGGGGATAATCATGTAACTGATGAGTGTCTTAAAGCTCAGAAATATTTAAACCTTGAAAAATCCTAAAAATTACCTAAAATTTTAAAATTCAATTTCACTGCTCATCCTGAATACAGTAATTGTGTGTGGAACATAAATTTGGGAGAGAGCAGCATGTGCCCTTAAGTATTTGTTTTACAGTGCAAATAAAACAGTCTTGATAATAATAATAATAATAATAATAATAATGACTGATATTCTGTGTATAATATTTGTTACAAAAAATACATTTTCAGAGGTCAAATTGTGTACAGTGGTGACCTAATTGCAACAGTCAGTTTTGCCATTTCCCATGAGTGATTTCTATTGACAGAATTGACTGTATTCATATTAGTGCCTCCACTATCATTATGTTCCAATAAAGCTATCATATTCATGTCTTTGCAGCTTCTAATATATTAATCAAGGTAATTAATTTTTGGGTAGAAGCTCTACATTTCTTGTGTTTTCACACTTTGTCTTACCTAATGCCCAAGGTGTTAATGATCTGACAATTAACTTTTTGAAGTATATTCAATAACTATACCAAACATTTACATTCCAAATTAACAAGGGTAAGGTCTGGCTAATGAAAACAATTTATATATTGGTACATGTGAAATAAAAAGATTCTAATGCTATGCTTCAGAGTTGTCTCCCTTGGCCTAACAAACTATGTCCATCTGAATTTCAGTCTTGTTTACTCGTACATTTATACTGTCCATAATCCCTTTTCAGCAGATGTTTGACCCTTTATGACTGTAATAAGGAATGAGGTTTATTTCCTTCTTTCAGCTGTCTTAAACAAATATAATAGAACGATAACAACTCTGATGACAGGTTATATCTGCTAATTTCTGAGCTTCATCGAATTGTGGAAATTCTATTAATGAATTTGCATAAATATAAAAATGTTTTTTGTACAGTTGTACGAATGTATAGCTGAAATTTCAGTTTTCAAGCCACATGTTTTTTCTTTTCCCAGAAAGGTTACTCATTTATGTATACAGTTAGTGGCAGCAATGATATCCATTGGTTATTAATTTTCCCAGATGATTACTAAACAGTATGAAATATTCACCTTTGGCTAGTGTTATTCTGCATTTATTGTCCTTGTTTAATTGCAGCTCTAGGACAGTCCCTTCAGGTGGCACAAAAGATAGCCAAATTTCCACAGTGGTGTATGAATGTGGATCGGAAGGCTGCCTACTGTTCAACCTTAGATGCCGAGTCATGGACTGCAGCTCTGCAATGAGATTGGCATGAAAGTAATCTGAGATGAAGCTGTGCCAGGTATTGTAAAAGATTTCTAAGAATCTGCAGTTGTTTATAAACTTTATTATTTATATTTTCTCACATATGTAAATATTAAAGGAAATAAAAGTATGATTTTCAACTATTAGTTTTGTATGAAAATTTTTAGAATATTAAATTTTCAAGACATTCTTAGTAAAAAGAAAAAAAAAAAAATTAAAATATTACAATTTTCAAAGATGAAATAATTAATGGGTCCAAAGATAATTTGCAAACAGTACAGAATAGTTGCTTGTATAATGTGTCCACCAAATATGTCAGTGTATTATAGAACAAATAGATTTAATGTTGAGAGAAAGATCAATAGATATATCATATCATGGATATTTAGTGTTATGTTACATATTGATATTTTAAGTGTTATGATGCATATTAATAGATTTTAAGTGTTGTGATACTTAGTGATACATTTTATGTTGTGATATTTATTTATTCATGGTACAGTCGTATCTTTTTTTATCTCCTTTTCTGCACTAACCAGCTGATTGACCTAGCATTTTTGCCACGTACCTTCAGTATTGTCAGTGATTGTCTGCTATGAACAATCATGTCATGTCCCAGGACTAACCTTTAGGAAATGGATGTTGAAACATTCACAATATTCACCTATTATGAAATGTCCCATGAGTGTTAGCTTGAGCTCATAAATGCAACAAATAACAGATATTTCTGATGCCTATTCAGCTGGGAAAATTGATATGCTTGAGTAAATATGGCATATGCGTGCAATATAACATTGCTTTCTTATTGACTGAATGTCAGAATTTGTAGCAATGAATGGTATGTCATTTTTAACACCAACATTTCCCTTTTTTAAGGTGCAGCATCATTTGTGAAAGGCAGTGGAAAGCATGGCTCATTCAAGAGAAATAAATCAACCAAATTGTAGATTTTGGTCTTATAAAAATATGCTTGTACTTAAAATTGAATAACATGTAACAGCTTGTATTATCTAATTTCTCTGTTATTTTAATTGTTGTGTTATCCTAAAAAATTTACGTCTTAATTTCCACAAAAATTGGCCAGTATGAATCTCATGGGTGAGGAAATCACAGATAACAAAAGCTGGATGAAAATCATTGGGTGCTAGGTTGTATGTGAAAATGTTTTGCCAGCAATAGTCTCATAATTCAGGAAAAGATAAAAGCGATTGGGTTGTAGTTTGTACATGATCAGTGCCTTATAACGTACCTCAAATTGTGTATCATAGATAATATTGTATCGTGAACGGTGCCAGTTATTTATCCAAAAAATGTTTTAAAACCTTTTCTCATCTGATGATGCAACTTTAAAGACCCAGTCAGCAAAGATCTTCGTGTAGGAAACACAGGACCCAACTCAAATTGATCTTTCTGTGGAAAACATGACTGAATAAAAAATGATTTTTTGGTGCGAAATCGAAGTAAATGAACAATGACATACATCCCGCCTCCCCACCCACTGGAGGTATGAACATAATTATTACTATTATAATTGGCAAAAAAGCATGATTTGGACATAATGAGTGTAATCTCAGAATTAATTAATGCCAGAATTACAGCATGTATGAGCAAGATATATTTTTACTACTAACCTGATTCTGCAGCTGGTCAGAATTCTTGTCAGAAAAATCCATATGGATTAGGACCAGAATACAAGCACAAAATATACTGAAAAATAATTATATTCAGCTCTCGTTAACTTGTCTACATGTACAACATTTGTTGAATGATTGTGAACTGGATTCAGTTGAAACTTCAATGAGATCAGGTACTCAGCGCTTTACTACATTACTATCGTATACTTCTTTTGAAGTTTGTAAAGCGGTGTTGATTTGTCCTTTTTCTACTAAGATATGTTGTGAAGTTTGAAAAAATCTAATATTTTCCGTTGTGTAACAGCCATAACTTACACCGTTAAAGCATTTTACTTAACATCTGGCACCATTTTCTTTGAAAGTATAGACTTGTTCATTAACTTAGATAATTTATCAATAAAATGAATCTGTGAAGCAAATTTAACATTTCAAGAAACCCATTTATTTTCTTGGAAATTGGTCATATACAGTTGCTATAAATAGCAAATAAGGAAAGTGCTTTTATGCTATCATTATGCAGCAGTCACCGTTTTAAGAATATTTTCAAATTTGTATGAGTGAATTTAAAGAGATGATAATAAGAATGAAAAAATAATTTTGTATTGCATTTTATTTTTTCAAGTAGCAAAAAAGACATAATGATTCTGCAAAAACATAACGGTTGGCATGTATGCAATGATCTTTCTGTGGGTTACAAAGGACTCGACCAACAATGATCTTGGAGAAACACATGACTCGACCAATAATGATCTTGCTAATGGAGACATAGGAACCCTTTCATAATCCACAAATTTAAGTACCATGAAAAGAAATGAATTAACAGTATCTAAAGACTTTGACAAGAATTCTTAGTGGAAGAAGGACCCATTTAAGAGTTGGAGAGGCCTCAGGGATAGAACCATCCAGCATGAAAAGTAGATACTAGCAGAAGAGATGTAGACAGGCATTGCTCATATGCCCATCCAATTTTCAGAAGTAATTCTCAGAATAAGAGGGGACCTATATAAAACTTAGACAGGCCTCAGACTTAATGCCTTCCAGCTTTCAGAAATAGTTTTGTCTGGGAGATTGACCCATATGCAATGTTGACAGGCCTCAGACACAGGGCCATCCAGTTTTGACAAATATTTTTCTTTGGACGAAAGGCCCATACAAGATTTAGACAGGTCTCTGGCATAGGGCCATCCACCTTTGACAAATAGTTCTCAGAAGAAGGAGGACCCATATAAGACTTTGAAAGGGCTCAGGTATATGGACAGCCAAATTTGACAAGGAATTCTCAGTGGAAGAGGGAATAATAGAAGATTTAAACAGGTCTCAGGCATATTGCCATCTAGTTGTGACAATTTCTGAAGATGAAGGGTCCCCATATAAAAATTCAGTCTGAGGCATTGGGCCATCCTGTTTTTACTAGTAGTTCTATGGGACATAAAAGTTTAGGCAGGCCTTAGACATAGGCCCATCTAGCACTAGCAAGCAGATCTCAGCAGAAGGTGTGCTTATGTAAGATTTAGATAAGCCTCATGCATATGGTCATCCCATTTTTGAGAACAGGTGTAGATGTTCTTAACAACAGTCAATTTTAAGTGCACATACTGTTGTAGCAGTCAAAATATAACACTTGCCAAGGAAGAATATTTCAGTGATGAATCACTTCTAAATCTACTTGAAAAGAGAGAAAATTAAAACAATATGTACTGGTATTGATCAATTTATCGACTCTAGCTTAGAATGTACATAAACTTTTTTATAATTTGAAATTTTGCTTTTGTCATTTCGCAAATCTTGCTAAATTAGGTAATAACATAGTTACAAGTTTTTCATGGTTTGTAGTGTAGAAATGAGCCACTTTGATACTATTAAAGTTGAGACGGCCTTAAATATTTTCAGAACTAAGATTTCATGGTTGTGAAGTAAAATCATACTAATAATATTTAAATATGCTATAACTTCATGATGCCTTGAGATGTTTTGTTCTCGTCACTTGCTGATAGGGGTATATGATTGACCATGATGTTATTTTTAAGAAAGAAGAAAAAACTGACTTGAATTTTTAAGGGGCTGCTGCCGTCAGTGAATAGATGGGACTGTGATAAATGAAGTTGATATACATGTACCTTCCCTAAAATTCAAGTCTAGCTTGACCCCTGACACTTGTTGAATTATGACTATAAACTCCCTGTATTAAAATCCACTTTTTGTGGAATTCATTTTATGTCTGTTCTGAAATTTATATGAACACAATTTGCCATGTTCTAAATAATGAGCACATTGTATTTGTCTCTTTAGTTTTTTGGAGTAAGAGAAAAGTCCTTATTACCTTTAAGGGACATGAAATTAAGGATTTTAATTCAGATTTCCCTTTATAATATTTATAATATTTTATAATATTGATTTGGTAATCATTCACCACCGTGAAATATAACAATTTATAAAATTATGATTCACTTTATATGGTAACAATAATATTCTCATTTTAAGTATGGACTTCAAGGTAGAATCTGAAAAAATACCTCAATATAGTTATTTAAAGGCCTACTAGTGTGCTCACACAACTTTCGTTTATATGATAAATTTAATCTTCCAGATGTAATTTTTAAAGGTATTTTATCAAATACCTCATCATTAATGAAAATAATGGCCACAAAACATTAATTTTTTATCGCACAAGGAAAAACGCTCCTAGCCGATTTCACACTCTGCAATTTCCATAAGACAAAGCAGAAGTGATGTGCTGTAAGGAACTCTGCTTTGCTTCATTACTATATATATTTTTCGTATTTTCACGAAAATTAATTAAGGTTAGTCAGAAAATAACCTTGACCTTGCAGCATTGTTTCGAATTCCACAACAGAGATTGTCACGTTTCTGACCTACATTATTAAATATATAGGCTAAATCTCCAATCACATAATATTTAGACTTTGTTTTCATTACATTATATATTTTCCTGAACCTATTTACCGAATTATTTATGAATACAGACAGTTTAATGAAGTGGTATATCATATACGCAGCGATGTCTGCCATTACAAGTTCATTTACGGTTTCAAACTGATTTTATACAGAAAATACGCAAATACGGCCGTTAAAATATCCATTTATTAAAACAAGAAATAAATTAGAAAACGCTCTTCACCAATCATACTTTTTAAAAGCAAATTACTATTTGCATATTGATGTTTAAATTTCGAAACAGAATTTGATATATTTTCATCATAGCACAGTGTGTCCAACTTCATGAAATCAAGCAGTGATATCTTGCTCCGGAAAGGGTTAATGGTCAGTTAGCTATTAAAACTTGCATGTGAATGTGCAAGAATTTCTTTGTCGCCGTAAGCTGATTGGTATCAACACCACGTAAATACATTTGTCCTTGGGTTACAACTGTGCCAGAACTTACTGGCTACAGCGAGGGGCCATCTCAAAGTCGTAATCTACAGTCATTTTACGTCCGAAAAATCAGAGGGCGAAGTCGTTTTTGCTTTCCTAACAGAAGGCGGCGAAGTTTACGTTTCTCAGGCGACTTTTTCGACCACTTCGCCTGGTAGCGTGACCCCTGCGAACCACATAACATTGTATTAACTAAGCTCAGTATGATTATGTAAGCGTTTGACTCGGTAGACCAAGCATTTGTGAATTTGTTATTATTTAGCAACGATACGCTTTAACTATACACATATTCATGAAAAATCCTCATCTGTGTGAAAACCATGATGATCAGAATACACGTCTAAAATTTCACCTACTACACAGGTTGTGAAGTAAATGTCCAGCAAGTAAAGAGAAGGAGCAAAGGCATTGCAAACTTTCATGTACTTATCAGCATTCATACATGATACTCATGCAAGAAAATGAGCTTACTTTTTCAATGTTACTTATGCACAAGTCCATTTGTAAAATGTTGATAAACACATTTAAGCTATGTACAGATTTTGTCACATTTCAATAAATAGAAGTATTGTTAATTTTGCTCAACACATTTTTTTTTCTTTTCTTCAGATCAATAAGTGAAGAGTAGTTATGACATGGAGAAAGAGGGACTTTCTAGAGCCATAAAAAAACTGCAGAACCACAGTGTGGAGATGGACACTGTTATTGCAAACAGGCATGTTCAGAACAGAAATGGATCAGAGAGAATATGATAGCCACACACTATTAATGATGTGTGAAATGTAGCCAAGGGTATGTAGATATTGCAATTTTTACTACACTGAATGACAAAACTTGTATACAAAGCACATATAGTAATATAACAGTTCTATGTTTAAAGATATATTAAAGTTGGACAGTGAACAGATCACTAGGAATACAGTCAGCCCCCTCCTCCCCGGCCCTGTACATAAACACACACAAGGGAGAAACTAACTAAAGCAAAGCAACTCGAACTTGAAAGATTTTAATCAAAACAACGCTAACACAGTCTTTTTTGTAGCACATATTCAAAATCATGTATCGCAACAAAAATTATTATTATTATTCTTATTATTCATTCATTCATTAAACTATGATTTTATATGTATGTTAAATTGAATACTAATTAAGTCTTGTTTCCAATTCCATTAATTCTCTTTGGTAAATTGTCAGTATGAATACAGGCAGTGGATGACATTTTTCAGTTTCTTGAATTACTGGGGTAGCAATTTTTTTTTTCAGACAATGTTGAAGAATTGATGGCAGTGTTGGAGAAAGTGGTCAGGAAGCCATAGTCAGTTGATTGACAGTTATTGCCACCTCTATGCAGCCATGTATCTATTATGACTTAAAATAGAATATACAGCAAATTTTTAAACTTGAATAAAGTTATGTTATTTCATGTATCCTAGTTTTCTGTTACTTATTTCATGTTTTCAAAGTCAATGCCTTTACTTTGGCTTTAGCATAAAATTAGATTTTACTACAACAAGTGTTAGGAAGCTAAATGAATCAAATGTGAATATGAACAGACAACAATATGTTTTTAATGTCATAGTATAGAATCTGCTCAAGAAATGAAATTACAGAGGATTAAAGAATATTTCATGAGAATTTCCAAGATAATGGCTGAATGATTTTAGCAGAATCTATTATCAAAATGAAAGGTTTGGGTAAAAATTCCACACTCGAGTAAAGTGATAGTACTGATATGATTTGTTAATAAAGAAAGGATTTTATGAAAAGGAATTTTAAGCATAGTTTTCACATGCGTATAAAGCAATCACTTGTCCCAAAATCGACCCTGATAGTGGCACCATAACTACTGTAAGGATATTTTGCCTGCAAGTGTTAATGTACTCGGACAGGTATTCCTTGCAATTTCCATATTGCTGAATGTAGGCACAATATGCTGCTTCAAGGACATGTTCATCCAAGCAAACTGTATGAAATCTTGGATGATCAAAGATAAACCCACCTTGACCTCCTCAGTTTTATTCAAAATCATAGTCTCTTTATATCATCTACTCTTATCTACTATTTCTTTACTGCTGCAATTTCCACAGGTACACCAATGTACATGGTAAATACACTCCATCATTCATTATTGTGTTAGATAGCAAACTTGTGAGTAAAATTTGAGATGTTCTTGCATGTTAAAGTATGATATACATGTATATGTGATGCATGGTTAGACTTTTGTTCTTCTTTTTGTACCACAATAACATAACAATAATCAGCAATGTATTATTATTATTATTATTACTATTCTCAAGATTTGTTTCCCCATAAATTTCTATAATTCCTTTGCCACTAGTATTATACACCTAGACCCACAGAGAAAATATATGCTTGCTGAACATCTGGATACAGCAGGTCTATGATTGCTTTTTCTTTTTAATAAAATTCTTCAATTTTACTATCTGTGGAGGGTAGTAAACAATCACACCCAAAGTACATTCGGGGTCTGCATTTCATCACGGTTTAAAAGAACAAACTTGTCATAGCGTTAATAAAATATTTATTTCTACACCTCTCACAGTCTGAGTCTTAAGTGTTTAACTTTTTAACACCACTAGTTACTGATGAACCACGCCCACATGACAATCTGCTCTGAAGGCATCCAAGTTTCGCCCAAATTTGTGCCCTTCTCTTTTCATTATGAAATGGAAATAACATTAACAAAATAATAATAATAATAATAATAATAATAATTGCCATAATGATAATAGTAATTACCAGAATGAATAGCCCAAGCGCTACTCAGCGTCATTATGCCCTATGTCCTCATTAGGGTCCTTGTCCACGTTCTCGTCTCGTTCGGGCTTGAATTGGTACTGTCTAACCTCAGCGAGCAGAATTTTCTTAAAATTCATTACGTTCGCCATCTTCTAGGAGTTCAACTTCCTCACACGATGAAAATGACCATGACAAATATGCCGTAAATTCGCTAGAATCATCACTAAATGCAGCTATCATCACCACATAACTAAACTTGAGGGGCTTCCCGACAGTACATCACTTCTGGAAATCCTATTATCACCGGATGTATACAAATATTTCTGGAGCGTTTACCGTGAAACATCGATAAATGCACACATTATCTTTATTTTCTTCTCTGTGAGTAAAAATATGCATTTTTCATGCACATTTCTGTGCTATTTAGTGAAAAATGAACATTCTGATACATAGTGTGTATTACACTCTAGTAGACCTTTAATATTGCCGGTAGGGAAAAGGATATAATAATTACATACAAAAATGGGCAGAAGTTGCACAGTGCCCATAAATACTGACAGAAATTGTTCATAAGTTATCCTCTTCTACTGTCATCATTGAGAAAAAGAACATCATCGCGTCTACACATAAAGAACATCATCACGTCCACACATAAAACTGCCTAAATATTATCGTATGTAAGTGATGATCATCCTACAATAAGGTACAGCTTAGGATTCAGTTATTTGTACATGTATCTTCAAAGAAACCACTACTCTATATCTGCACATGACATTTATCACACAAAGCATGATGAATGGGTTTTCTGTTCTGAATATTTATTTCAGTTTGAAAATGTGTACATTTTCACGTTCTTTGGAACAGTTCGTAATGACAAAATTATCGCTACTGTTATAAAAACAGATTGCCCTTGGATTCTTTGGAACTCCGGTAGTTATGACCTGTATTATACACCCTTCTGGTGATAACTGATGAATGTTATGAGAATAATATCCAGCAACATAGATGTTGTCATCCCTGTCCACAGCTACTCCTGTGGGAAATATGAGGTTGTCTGGACTGTAGGTATACTGCTTCTTGCCTTCCATATTGAAACAATGAAGGGAATTTGTATTAGATACAGTAACATATACTCGAGTTTTAGACTTATTCAGAGCTATGTAGTTGTACCATCCAGATTCTGAGTCATACTTATCAGAATAATTGACCTCTCTCCCATCTCTAATCAGACTCCAGCAATAATTGTTATTACCACAGTCCCCAACCACAACCATCTCTCCCTTTTTAGCTGTTGTAATTCCATAGCAATTATGTCTAGTTGTTATTGTTCTGACTGGACTGATGACATCATCCCTGACTGATAGAATCTGTATTTTTTTCTGATCACATACAGATACAGCCACTTCCTCATCACCCACCACACAAACGTCACAAAGATTTCCTGTGAATTGGTATTCTGTAACTACTTTATGTGAATTGTTTAGAAGAATGCACTGATTATTGATCGTTTCAACAAGCATCACCATGTCACTAGGGAGAATAGTAACACCAGTATAAAATGGTGTACCTACACCGATATTAACATTAAATGTTTCAACCTGCTCAACATGGCATTCCTTTGTAGGTTTCCTCAAACCAGGTGTAGAAAGAGTTGCGTGAGTCATGGTCACAAGACTTCCAATATTGGATGATGAGAGTGATAAAATAGATTCTACCAGTGGGGTGAATTTCACATGCACTGTTAGAGTCTCTGTCCCCTCATACTTTTCTCTGACCTGAGAGTAATATAAAGGTAGTTGTGACTTTATTTTTTCTGTAGTCAGAAATTTTTGTATATCAATTCCATATTTGTCAACTGTTTCATACAGAATTTGAGAATTTTTTATGGCATGAATCAGCGACAAGCATTGATGGTTCTCTTCTTGTGTTCTAATAAGAACTTCTGTGTGAATTCTCCTTCCCTCAGTCTTCACTTTCATCTCTAATTCATCCAAGGCTGTATTGATTTTCTTTCTCATTTCCTTGATTTGATTAATCAGTCCATTAACTTGGGACTCAAGATCATTAATATTAAACTCCTTTAAATCTATAATCTTTTTCAAGTAAGTTTCCAGTTTCTTCAACTCTTCAATGATTTCACTTGGTTTTGTTCCATGTAGCAGAGCAGGGAGTTCCTCCTTCAACTTTCTCACATTAGAACACATGTTATGGCTTTCAAAATAGCACATACCACAACAGACGACCTTGTGATTCTTGCAGTAGAATTTTAGATCTTCACCGTCGTGTTCAAAACATGCAAAACCTTCAGCAAATTTCATCTCATTTTGTGGGTTATTCAATAACTCCTCAGTTGTAAGAATAGTGTGAGATTTTGTCATTTTCTGTTTCCTGTGAACGCTTAGGCAGATATCACACATTGCTTCCTCACATACTGCACAGAAGCCTGTAGCCGTGATAGAGGCCCCTTCAGAGTTACAAGCATCGCATACACGATCTACTTTCGATTTCGTCGGTAACATGGATTGTAAAACTGTGTCGGCTGGAAAGAGAGATGCCCATTCACTAATTGGTTTGTTCTGTTTGAAATGGCCAACTGTTTTTCTACATACCGGACACTCAATGTATCTCTGTTTCTCATGTTCTGTAGCCTTGCTTGTGATGTAGGACTGTAGACAACTCTGACAGAATGTGTGGGCACACGGTAGCTGTCTTGGTATGTTGAATAATCCCAAGCAAATCGGACAAGTTGGTTCCACTTCAGTCTGTGTTATAACTGTCGCCATTATGAACGATCTCCCTCTCTGATCCTGTCTAATATTGAGGTATAACTGCTTCTCATAAACGTCTTAAACTGATCGTGTTCTTGTTTCTTCCTGGTCGTGTGTGAACAGGTTTAAAGCTCGACTGGTACACGAAATGTTTTGGCATAAATACTAAAGTTATATCTGAAACTAATATAAACAAACCTGTCTGATCGAGATAGTCCCAGGTTGAAAATATATAGGCCTATGTGTCGTCCTGTGGGTACCAAAGTGGTTTATTTATTTTTTTTTTATTTTTTTTTTAAATATATAAATAGGGAAAATTGAGTCTAATGCGAAATTAAGTATGTGAGAACTGTGGACCCGTTATAAACAACTTTGCCCTCTTCAAATTTTAATTGGAAATATTCAATTTTCCATTCCAGTCATTGAGAGGTAGAATTTCTTTTCCTCTGAATTCTCTCTCTCTCTCTCTCTCTCTCTCTCTCTCTCTCTCTCTCCAGATGCGTGCTTTATTGGCTCTGTTGGATGTGTTTAACTTTATATGGAAATGTGCCGAAAGATCTCTACATTTTTAAAAATAATAATTTTGTTCGTTTCATTTTCAGATGTATTTTTCTTTTATAATTTATTTGGTGTAAAGTTTATTGTTTCTAAAATGTTGACTTCTGTATTTATGGGTTATTACGTTTTTATGAGAAAATATGAAATCGTTGTTTTGAAAAATACTGCACGACGTTGCGGAGTTCAAGATTTTTCAAAAAAAAATTCAATTCATATTTTGCTATACAGATGCAGTAACTATGGTTACCATTTGAAAAGAGGCAATTGTCACCAGCATATTCTGTTCAAAATAATACTAATTTTGGACATACCGGATACCACCCCTGTGTTTTCGTTACTCGCGATATGTCGGCCTATTCTGCGCATAGCTTTCAAAAGATGTAATGTTTATTAATCGGGCTATGGAAATGAAATGCATTAATTTGGACTGTTTCTGTCAGCATTTCGGTCGAGTAATTGGGTCAGGTTTATAACTGGTTTTACAAAATTCAACGTAACATTGCCAATACATAGCAAAAGATATTAAGCAAACTAAACTGATCGTGTAAAAAGTTAGCAAAGTTTAGCATTTAAAAAACGAAATAAGCTATTATGTTGAAGAGAACCGACAATGTATACTATGCAATATATTTACAACTTCTCGTTTATGGGAAAAAAATTACTAAAGAATTTAGAAACAGACAATATACCAGGGAGTTTTCTTGAGAATCGTTCTAGCGGGAAGTCGACATGTTGTATAGCAGACGATAAAATTACGTGTGGGACAACTTCTTGCAAAATTGGAAACTTGGATTAAAATGCAGTATTGTTTTAAGATATACATTTCCATCTTTTATATAATGTATTTATTTTATGATTCTAAAATATACATATCAAATAGGATTTTCTGGGTTGCAAGTTCAAAACGTTCATGGAGTGGGTCTTCATGTTGACATTTAGAAATCACATTTTCATATGCAGTTAGGGTAAAACTGTCAGATATTTTTGTACACTTTATGAATATCACTTCCTTCATAAAAGGACGATCGTTCTATCTTAATACAAATTGAATATTCGACCAAAAACAACACCTGATCCAATGTTTACAGGAATGTGGTATCGTTGCACAGAATTACCCGACGCGCATAATTGGCATTACAAGAAACAATGTTATTGAATTTATGCTTTGTTCCAAAATAAATTCATAACCGTAGATTCTTGAATGAACAAAACCAGTATTCACGTGCACATAGCTCCGCCCATCGACCTTTTAACTTAGTCGCTCGCCCTGAATCATATTCAAAAGGATTTGTCATAATGATTATAATATAATAATAATATTTAAATTTATTATTTAAATTTAGAGTCATATTGTGCAAGTTGGTTCCACCTTAGTGTGTGTTATAGCAGTCTGTTATAAAAACAGATTGCACATGGATTATGTGGCACTCCGGTAGTTATGACCTGTATTAAACACCCTTCTGGTGATAACTGATGAATGTTATGAGAATGGTATCCAACAACATAGATGTTGTCATCCCTATCTACAGCAACTCACTTGGGATTTTTGAAGTTGTCAGGACTGTAGGTATACTGCTTCTTGCCTTCCATATTGAAACAATGAAGGGAATTTGTATTAGATACAGTAACATAGACTCGAGTTTTAGAGTTATTCAGAGCTATGTAGTGTTACCATCCAGATGATGAGTGATGCTGATCAGAGTAATTAACCTCTCTCCCATCTCTGATCAGACTCCAGCAATACTTGTTATTGCCACAGTCCCCAAGTGCAATAATCTCTCCATACCCAGCTGTTGTAATTCCATAGCACTTCTGTCTAGTTGTTATTGTTCTGACTGGGTTGATGACATCATCCCTGAATGATAGAATCTTTATTTCTTCCGGACTGTACACAGGTACAGCCACTTTCTCATCACCCACCACACAAATGTCACAAAAATGGCCTGTGAGTTTGTATTGTGTAACTATTTGATGTGAGTCGTTATGAAGAATTCACTTACTATTGGTATTATCATGAAGAATCACCCTGTATCTAGTGTTAAGTATATGTAATTAAATTGCTTGTGTGTTAGTTTTAAAATTCTTTTTATTTTATTTTTGTTTCATTACATTTTATTGTAATGATTATTGAAAGGATTCAAAATTCTTTTTCAGTAATTAGTTATTTTCTTTTACTAAATGTTATTTATTTAAGACGTAAAAGTGTTACATGAGAATTATTTTTAGTTAACCTAGTTCGTCTTGGGCTGGCAAGAACGTAAACAGGCAGTTAAAATGATTGGTCAGTATCAGGGCCATACTTTCCTTGCGTGATCACCATGTGTAAGCAACGTTTATTTATGATTGGTTTTTATGTGGGGTTACACTGGCATATGTGATGGATTTCTTGTAGAAATGATGTTAGTAGTATATGGGGTTACCGTAGCGTCAATGGGAATTAGCATTACAGACCCCCCCTGGGCCTGTATAGCGTCAAGAAATAAAATCTCACCCTGGGCCTGTATAGCGTCAATGGAAATTGGGTAGAGGGACTAGCACACCCTGGGCCTGTATAGCGTCAATGGAAATTTTGTAGAGCGACTAGTATACTGTGGGTTTGTATAGCGATAAGCGACAGGTGGCATGACGTCACACTGGTAACAATGTAGCAAAAAGAGAAGTACTGTGACGTCAGGCTACCTGAGAGAGGGCTATAGACAAACACGAATCAAGAGCGTTCGTGTTTTTTTAGTAGAGGAAGGGTTTTATATATATTCGTTTAGGGTGGAGACCAAATGAAAATTAAGATCTTTTCGAGGCATTGGAAGTGGCCCTGAAAAGGGCCGTTGTTTGTTATGTGATGTTAACACTATTCCGTTAACATACAGGACATCGCATAGGTCTTCTTTTCTTCCTCAAACTTCTCAAAGTTTGTCTTAAACTGTGTCTCACTTCTGGTCCGTAGATGAGAGTCCGCTTAAGACAGCCTTGTCTTTCCACATAACATCTTCTTTTCCAAAGAGTGGCACCGGTGATCCGGATGACAGTCCATTTTGTTTTCACATACATGGGTAAGTCTGTACGGAACAGCATTGAGGATACCAAAGTAGAGGATTCTACGTCGATCAACATCTTCTCTGTGACTAGAACAGGTGAAGGGAATGAAGTGAACCGCGTTTATTTATAGTGGAAGACCGGATCGAAACGGATTGAAAGGGTTCACCAATCCCAACACGCGTTACAAAATTCAGTCACTTCGCGGAGTCTGTCTTCCAATCCGAAGAGAGCTACCTGTGACGTCACATTTCCTATATAGGCACACTAGCGTCTGTGCGCAGTGAATCGATGCGGTATTGTTTTGTGAAACATGACGGAACCTAAGAAGACAATGAATTGGGGTGCACCGGCTGTGGAGACGAGAAGTAATGGTACAGCAGCAGCTACCAAAGTGAACACAGTGCTACTTCCCGAAGAGGTTGATTTCAACTGGGATTTAGTGGATTTTTTATCTTCTTCCCAAGAATTTGTTCCGGTACCAGTACCTTCGCCACTTTCTCCTTCTTTACCACGTGTCGACGATTTTAAACAAAGACAGAGAGAAGAATTGGAGAAATTTTTACAGCAGCAGAAAGAAGCAGAGCAAGCATTTCTTCTTGAACA
Source organism: Megalonaias nervosa (assembly GCA_016617855.1). Taxonomy (NCBI): domain Eukaryota; kingdom Metazoa; phylum Mollusca; class Bivalvia; order Unionida; family Unionidae; genus Megalonaias; species Megalonaias nervosa. Next base: position 2,735 of record JAECUM010058223.1, on the reverse strand, counting down.
GAAACAGCGAGAAGAAGAAGAAGAGGCAAGAAGGAAACAACAGGAAGAAGAAGAAGCAGTAGAGAAGAAACAAAGTCTAGGAGAGAAGGAGAACAGCGAAAGTCAAACGGTCACGGTACTCTTGGACATTTTGGCCGAGTTAAGAAGTCTGAAACAAATGTATCAGACTTCTTTATTACGACCCAAGAGAAAAAGACCTTCCCGAGCCAAACAACCTAACCCTGTGACTACACCAGAGATACTGCCCCTAGTGATATCTACTAGATCATTGACAGGAGCAAGTCCACAAGTAGGCCTTGGCCGTGGCAAAGGCTTAAGACAGTTAAAGCGAATTGATTCTCGTTCCTGAGTTTGTTCTAAGGAAAAAAACAAACACTCAACAGTCCTTTTCAGGGCTACCCAATACTCTCGAAAAGAGTGACTATTCATTTTGCCAAAATCAATTAAAACTCAAAATCCCTTCTTTAACCCTATGATGTACGTGTTGTGAGTGTATGAGTGTAGGTCCTTATTATTTCTAAATAATGAAAACCAAGAGACACTTACGTTTTTTCAGTTTGGTCTATTCTGTTACAAATTTTTTACAATTCAATATCACAACATAACACAACACAACACTTTTAAAAAAAGTTCATAGATTTCTTCTCTTTCTTTTTTCTTTCACTCTCTCTGTTTTTTCAATTTCTTCACTTTTACACTTTTTTCCTCTTCTTCCTCTTCTTCTTCCTCACATTTTTCTCGTCTTCTTTTCTTTTCTGTCTTCTCTTTCTGAACGTGTCGGGGTTCTTCTTTTGTCGAGCTCACCTCTGTTTCTTCTTCCTCCTTCTCCTGCTCCTGTTGTTTCTTAGGGCACTCTGAAGACCAATGTCCTTTCTCTTGACAATGATAACAGGTATCTTGACTTTTGTTTCTTTTGACACTGGCCTTGCTTCTTTGACGGTCTGGACATTCTGTAGCCCAATGCCCTTTCTTTTGACAGATATAGCAAGTATCTTGACTTTTATCTCGAAAGGAAGGAGAGTAGTCCGTCGGCTTGTCTGAAGAAAACTTTCTTATCACACCTCGCAATGCTCTAATCAGAAGTTCGATCTGTGTGGGTTCTTCCATTGTGCTGGTCGGCTTGAGAGCGAAATGAATACTGAGAGGGGAGTCACTAGCCCTTTATATATGCCCTGGTCTGACATAGATATATAGGGATTCATGGTGTTTCACAGGTAGTCATTTGACTTTTTGCCGTCAAGATGAAACGATCGCATCATTTCGAAAAGAAAGAAGAAGAAAGCAAGAGGCAGAAACGTGATTTATCGCCTCGAACAGTAGCTGAAGTCTTGGCACAAATTCATGCCAGCGATTTTGAAGATGAGATGAGTGAACCAGAATCGAAGCCTAAAGAGTCTACACCAAATCAAAGTCCATTACCATCCGTAAACCCTGAAAATTACTACCATATTCGGGAGACGGACAAACGCTCTTCCAGAAAATTTAGAACCACAGCCTACACGTACGCAGTGAAATTTAAAGATTTCAAGTCTGACGTACCCTTGGAAAAAGCAGAAGGGTTCATCACCGATGTGTGGGATTCTTTGTTAACCACACTAAAACGGCAATGTCGAGCCAAAGAAGACGATCGCTTGAGACTTTCTATTCATCACGACAATTTGAAGTCTCCCGTTTGGATCGAGTTTAGCAGTCCAACAGAATTGACACCTTCCAAAATCATGGACAAGATTCAACACGTACAACAATCCAACGACAAATTTCACATCACGGACGGAAAAGCGACACTGTACATGACCCACGTGTCTCTTCCCAAAGGGACAGGTAAAAAAAAGTTGATGTTAGTAGACAACTTGCGTAACCTCAAGCGTAGTCTCGTCCAAATTAACAATCCAAAAGACAAGATGTGTTTAGCCCGTGCCATCGTGGTGGGACAAACGTATGCCGACAAGAACGATACGGTAGAATGGAAAAGAGCCTGGAAAACTATTCAACAATCGGACCGAGCCAAACAGCGAAAAGAAGCAGAACTCCTGTTACAGCAAGCGGGGTTAGCTAAAGACACACCCTGCGGCATTCCTGAAATGCAAAAGTTGCAAGACGTCTTGGCTCCACGTTACACCTTGAAAGTTCACCCTCAAGAAGTGCGCGGACCTCTGTTGTTTCGAGGTCAAGATTTTAAAGACGGAAAATACATTCACGTCTATCATCACGATGAACATTTTGATGCCATTACCAGTATCACCGCATTCCTGTCATACAGTTATTACTGTGAGAAATGTGACTATGGCTATAACAATCGAGAGCAACACAAGCATTGTGGATCGAAATGCTCAGGATGTTTAGCTTCTACACCCTGTCTGGACGAAGGACAAGAACGAGTGCATTGCTCTGCTTGTCAGCGCACGTTTGTCAGTCCTGCCTGTTACCAACAACACCTAAAGACGCAAAGTTCACAGCAGAAATGTGCTTGTCAGCTCTTGAGATTGTGCCCTACTTGTGGACAAGGCATACGTACCAACAGCGCCAAGGCGCACGTCTGTTCAGGAAAGAAGCGATGTCACGTTTGTCGCCAAACCGTGGACTTGGAACACCAATGCTACATTCAAAAATACCATTCCAAACATGAAGAAGAAGAAGATAAGGACCAGAAGAAGAAAGGGAATTTCATCTTTTTCGATTTCGAATGCATGCAAGAGACTGGCATTCATATTCCTAATTTCTGCGTGGCTCACCGA
>JAECUM010058222.1:0-20278 GCA_016617855.1 Megalonaias nervosa | reverse complement strand
GCCCCGCGCTCACAGGGGCTTCGCGCGTTAGTAATTTTTTTTTTTTTTTTGAAATATATCTATCGAGAGAAAGTAATTATAAAGCGATGGGAGAAAATTTAAACTTCAATAACATATAAAACTTGTTCAAAAGTTTATTTCCAAAATGCTGTGCTCACAGGGGGGCCCCGCGTGTAAATCCAGGGGGCTACACTAAAATGATCAAAATCTGAACCCGCTTTTGCTAAGGCCGTTCCTTCGTGTAGGTTGTTTACACTGACCAATAAGTGGAGACCAGAATTGGAAATATTTGTTAAAGTTTGAAAGAAACAGTCATATTTCCTATTTAAGTGAATTGTTCCATCATCACTTTGAACCAGCATTTATTTTGAAAATGGATGGCCTTCAATCTCATAAAGATAAAACAAAACAAAATCTCTGCAGTTTTTATAAATTGGGAACAACTAATCTCCTGATTGCATAATTAATTTACCTTGTTGGCGAGATACAGTGCCTTATAATCATAGGAACTCGAAATTAAATTTTCAATATCAAAGTACAAACCCTTTGTTAAATAACCCGTATACATGCATTCCAAAATTTGTGGAGTGATTGAATGACCTACCACAATCCACAAGAAATTGTTATCCATACTAACAAGAAAAACTGTTCTTCAAAAGACATTGCTTCTCTCGAAATAGGATACTTAACTTCTAAGCACCCGTAACTGGTATCATTAATATCAAATACATTTCCATCTACAATTGCTCAATGCCAGGCTTGATTTGGCAAATGAATATGCCCCATTCTGTTTACCTCAAATGGTGTACCATTTTCTGTTTTTCTACTTTATTTCTATTTTTTTCCACTTTATTTAGTCACGGCGAAATTCCATTTCGAATTAAGAATTTATAATTTAACAATCAGGAATTTTTTTTTAAAAAAATGTATAGCTAAAAACAAACATTTTTTTGAAGTTCAATCATTAATGTTTCATTTTATCATGCCAATTGCCAAAGTTTGCTACAATATTAGTATGCAACATGCTATAAAGTGATGACTGTTTGCTTTTGCATTACAAATTAACAAAACTATTGTTTGCATTAAGTTTTAGGCAAATTAGCATTAAATAGTAGGAATAAGTTTAGGGAAAAATGTATATTTTACGATCAAATTTTGCATGACGATTTCAAATTTTGTGGAAAAGTTACACGAAAAATGTTTTCATTTTCTAATATCTGGTAAGTTTTCATTTTTAAATTCGCTAGGTAATACATTCGTTCATTTAAATTATATTTTATTATAGAATTTAGCGAAGAGAGGAATTATGGTAACAATTCGCGTATCAGTGATCTACATTTAGCACAAAACGTCTATATAATCCACAAATAATGAGATGAAAGGTCACACTATTTTAAATATTTATTTTCGTAATAATAATTATAATAATTTAAGCAAATTATGCTCAATAATTTTCAATAAAAGGGTTATATTGAAGATGTGTTTTAAAAGGAAAATAGTATCATTACATTTCGCATAAATTTCAGTACATAAAATAATTCCAATGCGATTTTAAGACACGCCAATGTATATGCTCTTTTACATTTACTTCACTGTCATTGCCATATTTAAATATTTCAGAATTAAAGGTTGAATATAAAACTCTTTTCACAACACTCTGGGCCTTTGTTCTCTATTGCCTTCCTAAACTTCATAGCTCTTAGCTTTGTGTGCTTTGACTGGATATTTGAAATAAAATTCAGTATGTTTTATGCATAAATGTAGTAGATGTGTTTTGTTTACATGTACAAATAAGATCAGAATATAATATTAATTTCCATTCGAGATTTTGGATTTTGTGGAATAAACTCATGCACAGTTATATAGCATAGACTTACGCAACCTGTAAGATACAACACTAAACAAAGTTTGTAATATTTTTACTTTAATATTTTGATTGCAAATTTTGTACCAGCAAGAAAGAATGGTAGCAAAAGAGGCTGAAAAAAAATAAAAACGTGTCAGTATTAGTATGTAGCTAATTACGTACTGTGTATACCGTTTATAGGAAAAGCTTTTCGTAATTGTTTTCATTTTAGACACCTTTGAAATGAAATACAGTGTGTGTAGACAAAATTTAGTATAATGTCAGAGAAACACGAAATATATGCGTGCCCTTTTGAGATATGAGGGGGTTTTTTTTTGATAGCTTGCCTTTTTGGGGATATGCCGTGACATTTTATAAAATATAAATTAAGTTATTTTATAGCATAAAAACCTAATGTTTGAAAGTATTTCCTTTAACGTTGGTATGAACTTAGACATGGGCAATCATAACTTTCTTTTCTTTCAGTAACAACATCTCAATAAACAACGTTATGTACTTAAGAAGACCACAGTCTGGAACAGAAGACCTCATAAACTGGTCATGATATATACAGAAGCTGACACAATTCTCTATTTAAATATCGTGTCAATAATGTGATTATATATCTCTCATTCCGTCTCAATTAACTGACTGGCAATTAGGTGTTCATAGCACCAAAGCGGTCACTGAAACATCAGTCAATTAATATATACACACATACGCACACACACACACACACACACGGGGTTTTGGATACCAGTTTTGAAATTATAACAGTGAATACACACCATTTGTAGCAACTGGATTACAATGCTATAGTTAAAGAAATGGCTGACGAATAAGTTGTATTGTTGTATGGTTACCTATCTCATGCTTTTATCATATATATGACTACTGTTTTAATGTTTCAATGGAAAATATGCAAGAAAATAGAAGGAGGCAAGGGAAACTTTACGGAATTCAAGTTAATATAAAACTATCAGAGACAACCATTTTTTTCAGCTCTTAACATTCTCATATTATTCTTATAAGAACATAAACAGTATAGCTAAATAAAATTATCTCTACATTACGATGTATCTCTGAAGAAAATTTTGAGGAAGAACTTTTATTATGAACATATCGCGTTGTAAAGCCCGTCGAAATTGTATCATTACACTAATGCTGTTTTAAATGCCGACGTTTCGTCTGCTATTAGAATTTTTGATTCAGCGATGATCAAATCAACAGCTAAGTAAATAGGTTATCATCCATATTGCAATTTGTTCTCTGAATGTCAGTTTTTGATCACAACATAAACGAGCAACACGATTACTGATTGTTTAGAAAAGCTGCGCCTTGTACTTTCTTTTCATTTTTAGAGTACAGCCGTATATTGCATATGTAACTACCCCCCCCCCCATTGTATGGCAAGTCAGAAACCTGACTTTATAAACATTATTACGCCTAATTAAAAGAAACCCTAATAAATGCTGTGAGTAAAGATGACAACCTGTAGCTTTTTTAATCCTTGAACAGTAGAAATAACAATCAAATTGAGGAGCGAGGCTGAGAGACAATGATAAGGTCTACTACAATAGGCCCAAAGCTAAAATACAGACTTGATTAACGCTTGAAGCCTCAAAACTTGACTAACACTTGAAGCCAAATAGACTTGATTAACGCTTGAAGCCTAAAAGACTTCATTAAGGCTTCAAGTCAAAAAAAATTCATTAACTCATCATGCAAAAAAGACTCCATTAAATTAACGCTTCAAACCCAAGGGACTTGATTTACTCTTCAAGCCTAAAGGATTTGATTAACGCTTCAAGCCTTCTGTATCCATAAGGAGTACTTAAAACGGCTTAAATCAATCCATAGAGTGGATTAGGATATATTACAACTGTTTTAATGTTTCAATGAAAAATATGGAACAAAATGGAAGGAGGCAAGGGAAACTTTACGGAATTCAAGTTAATATAAAGCTATCAGAGACAACCATTTTTTTTCAGCCCTTAACATTCCCATATTATTCTTATAAGTACATAAACAATATAGCTAACTAAAATTATCTCTACATTACGATGTATCTCTGAAGAAAATTTTGAGGAAGAACTTTCATTATGAACATATCGTGTTGTAAAGCCCGTCGAGATTGTATCATTACACTAATGCTTTTTTAAATGCCGACGTTTCGTCTGCTATTAGAATTGTTGATTAAGCGATGATCAAATCAACAGCCAAGTAAATAGGTTATCATCCATATTGCAATTTATTCCCTGTATGTCAGTTTCTGATCACAACATAAACGAGCAACACGATTACTGATTGTTTAAAAAAGCTGCGCCTTGTACTTTCTTTTCATTTTTTAGAGTATAGTCATATAGCGCTTGAAGACAAAAAGACTTGATTAACGCTTGAAGCCTAAAGACTTGACTAAGGCTTCAAGCCAAAACGACTTCATAACTAATCAAGCAGGAAAGACTCCATTAACGCTTCAAACCAAAAGGACTAGATTTACTCTTCAAGCCTAAAGGAATTGATTAACGCTTCAGGCCTTTTATATCCTTAAGGAATACATAAAAATGACTTAAATGGATTAGGATAATCTGGAAAGGCAATCACAAAGCTTTTCTTGATAACGAACCACACGATTATGGAAAGAGATAACAGCCTGAAAACTGAAGCTTAAAATGCGCATTCACACCAATCCCTCCGGCAGGGGTCTTTGGACACTGCCAAGATTCAATGGATAAAAAGGACACACAGAGAGCTTATTTTCAAGAAAGTCTTGAGGCATCTCCCACCGAACTACCGAGGTATCACTTTAATTTATAATAAACAGTAATGTTATGAAGAATTGTCACAACTTAATTAAAGCGATGAAATAATCCAGAGTTGGAACATGTTTTCATAAACAAAGCAGAAGTGTTTGAGTAATAATTGAGAGAGAGAGAGAGAGAGAGAGAGAGAGAGAGAGAGACCACCGTATTATAATCACAAGTTCAACCTCTGTAAATGTGCTATTGTACTTGTTAAATAGTGTTTGACTTCTTGAATAAAAAGATGGCACAATGTAGGAGAGTTTTATTTCAAATCATAGATTCGTGAAATATATGTGAAGGCACAGAGAGCCAGCGCTTAGATTATCATGGAGACAAACATGTTAGTTTTACAGTTCAGACGCAAGGAAACGTTTTGAGGCATCGCCTCAATATACGTGCTTGGTATCATAGTTATTCCAAAATGAATTGCATAAGGGACAGAGTTATCCATCTCTTAACCCCAAAACCAATCCTCTATTATATAAATCAGCTCATTCAAAGTGAGAACAAACAAATATTTCGCTATTTTTTGAGGGATATATAGATGAATGTGGCAGATTTAATTTTCAAATATATGATACTGTACAACTGTATATCAATCAACAAAATGCATACATCCAGAAAAAAATTTAATTTACGTTGTATTCTATGTCCTTCGTGGCAGATGCTTTCCTTTTCATTACTTTTTGACAATTTTCACCCTCACACTTTCATTTTTTGATCTTTTTTTGTTTCTTAATTTTTTTTCTCCATTTAAGTTTATTACTTTTTTATATGCGTCTTGTTCTTCTTTCAGTCTTTCCCGTTTGTCATTAGTACCAATAACATTTCATAGAAAACAAATCTATATAATTTGGTCTTGCATTTATATCCATATTTTCACGTTGCACGTGAAAATATATTTTAATTAATTAGCACTGTTCTTCCTAATAAAGCTCTGTAATCATTAAATACGTCTTAGTAATTTAAACTATTTCGGCAGTGATAATAATGTAATTTCCTCCCAGTGAATCATTTTGATCCCTTATTAAAATTGACCCCACTCCCTCATGAACTGACTGTTCCGGTGGCCTAGTGGTTCGAGGTCCGCTTCGGATGCGGGAGGTCGCGGGTTCGAACTCTGGCCGAATCATACCAAAGACTTATAAAAATGGTACTAGCAGTCTCGCTTGGCTCTCAGCAATAAGAGGTTAGTGCAAGGACTGGTCAGCCTGGTGTCAGGATAATGTGACTGGGTGGGACATCATGCCACATGTCTGTGGCATGATGCCCCAGCGTTAGACAACACTATACACTGTCACACTGTAGACATCGTATCGATATGACAGAAAAATCGTTAAAGCTACGTTAAAAATCCAAATCACACACAAAACACACACACATACACACACACACACACACACACGCACACACACGAACTTTCTACCTTGTAGATGCGTTTATGTTAAATAACAAATTTGTCTTGTATCATCAAACACGAGTTATGCTATCGGTTGCAAAAGAATGTGGAAACACTTTAATGAATAAGTTATCTTGTTATCCTAGGTGTTGAGGGACGAGTTTCCGATGTGAAGTCATCGATGACATGTAACAAACTGCAGATGACAGATGATAAAACTAAATCACCCTGATTACCATGCAAAGACTTTCTCATTCACATTCCTTTACCTCAAACAATACGTATCAGAAATAAGAACATTAAATTTACACAGTCAGTACAAAACCTAGATGTCACTCTCGACGGTATGTTCTCATTACACCAACATGTAATGAACACGTGCAAAGCTGTATATCTGGATCTCCAGCATCAGCTCCATTCGCAGTTTTCTTTCAGTTGATGCCACTAAAACACGTGTATGTTTCTTATTATTTTCGAGACTGAGCTATTGAAATTCACATATATCTTGTTCGTCTCAGTATCTACTACAGAAACCTCAAAAAGTTCAAAACACGGCTGCCCCGGATGATCCTTAGAGTACAAAGAACTGACCACACATCCCTTTGCTCTGTAACCTTTACTTGCTACCCATTAAATCCAGAATCAAACACAAAATTTGTTCACTATCGTATCGTTAAGTGTCTCCATCTCAATATACCTATCTGACCTCATTAATATGTACACCCCATCTAGAAACTTACGCTCCTCTTTTGACACTCGCATTCTCATTGTTTTCACTGTTAAAACGAAGTCAACGGACAACGTTGATTTGCGTAACAGGGCCCAGCTGCATGGAACGAACTGCCCATAGATCTTAGGAACAAGGACACTATGACCTTTTTCAACAGTGCTCTTAAACTCACCTATTTTCGACTACAAAAACAGACTTAAAGACTTAATAATGTTTACTTCCTTAACTATTGTCGGCATTATTTTTGTTTTTGTAATTTCATGGTGTTTGTCCTTTTAATCTTGTCTTTGTATATGTTTTAGATGTTATCTAATACTGTAAATCGCTTAGAGTATCTCAAAATTAGGCATTGTACTAAGTCCACATTATTATTATTGTTATTATTATTTGGGAGTGTCGTCTTGTGTATTATAACGTAGTCACCGAAGTCATATCCGGTTAAATATGAACTACAGAGAAGGCCAATATGTGGTTGACCTGCTCTCTGATCTGGACTTTGTCTCATTTTGGAAATAAATTCCAGAATCAAATATTACTTGTTACCAGTGAAAAATATTATTTTCATTTGTCAACAATGAGAGAGTGACATCGTGTGAAACCTTGTAATATACTGATACTCTTAATTACATATAAGAACAAAACACTTTTTTTTCTATTAATAGTATTTACATGTTAAAAATTCCCCAGAATGGTGTTCCTGCTGTAAATCTGCAGATGAAATGAATTATCCGCTTTCTGAAGAAAAGCTGAATTTGATTTTTCAACTTTTAATTTTGCGATCTAAAATATACCTGAAGTATTATTTACACTTTTTCCCCCAGTTTTGTGTTTTGTTTCTTAACAGACTGCGATTTATTTAAACTGATGTGTAATATGTGTGACCTAGTCAGAACTATCTCCCTTCTAACTGTAACGGAAAGCGGCATAAACATACAACAAATTTACATCACGGTTCGCTGAGTTAGATTCAAGGTCATACAGGTAAACGTTCGGATTCACGTGTAGTAAACACTTATGTTTTATTTCTCGAGCTCTCAATAGACATTGCTAAGCTATCAAGCTGACATGCGTTTTCGCGAGTACAACATTTACACGCCTTTCTTCCAGATCTTTCTCAACTAGGATTTCCTATTGTAAATCCTTTACATGCTGCCCGGAATAGACACACGTCCCTGTGGTTAGAAACAGTAGCTACATGGCGTACGGAGTGACTCGCAAACAATTACAGGTGTATATATTACCTTTTCGCAAAATACAGTGTATCGACGGTATCATAATTAAACACTGAACATCGAGTACCAGTCCACAGAAGATACAGTAGGGTTCATACCTGCAGAATAGTGCTGTTGAGACATCGTACTGGCGGTCAGTAGGAATTTACAATGGCAGAGACACTTGTGTGGGAAGACTTCTTGACGATAGGCATCTACTTTGCCATTGTCATCGTTGTTGGACTGTGGGTTAGTTCTTTCGCCATTCCTTCCTCTCTTAATTGCCAGTCATAATTCTTTCTCGTCCAATTTTTTTCGTCCTTCATTATTTCCTTACTTCCTTCTTCCCTTCCATCTTTTTGCAACAAAGGCTGACTGCGCCTGACTTTCTGTGAGTTTCAACCCTTTTCTGACATTCAAAAAAAATTAACTACAATTTGAATGTAATACGCCTTTTTCACGCATTTTTGGGGGAAAGGTGTTATTGTAGATACGATTTGGAATGCAAATAATATAAGTAGATGTCAGATTTGTGGATCATTCATATATACACTATATTTTAAAAAAGCTACAGATATGGAAACAGTTTTTTGGAAAATATTCTTGCCTATCTGAAGATGAATTGCAGATTTATAGATGGCAATCTAAATCTAGTGCCACAGTTTTAACGCTGTCAAAAGGTATACACATGTAAGCTATACACCTTATTTGTGTGTGTGTGTGTGTGTGAACAACACAAGGAGCGAGCGCCAGAATCTTATCTTACGTCCGTTCCACAAGATTGTTAGATATTTCTTTATTAATTGGAACCAATCAATCATTTCTAGCAAACAAGAAATCCATATTTCTAGGTTATCCAGATGATTACTTCTAAAATACGAGGGGAAAAAAAAATGAGTTAGGACAGCCACAGAAGAGAGAAGAGCTTCTATTTGTAGAAATCATTCTCATATATTTTTCACTTAATAAATATCCTGCACCTGTTGAGTCGGTTCTAGGGGTATTTAGATACATTTGTATGCAAGTCACGTTAATCATTTTGTAGCGTGAACGACAGTTTCTTCAAATATAGTTGTTTAGAATTAGACGTGTGTAACCTACTTTATATTACATATTTATAGCGTTTGAAGGCAAATTATAATAAAGGTACCTTCGTTTGGTAAATCAGCTTGTGTGATTGTTTATAATTTACCTTTCAAATTTCAATACTAAAATAGCTAACGCTACCCAGACCTGCTGAATGTTAGATGAACTCTAAGGTCAGTCTTAATTCAGAAGAAAAATTAAGAGGGAAGTTTCGAATAGATCACGTTTTCTTCTTTCTTGTTAATTATCTTTGTGTCAGATCCCGTCTTTTTCACAAAAAGACACCAAAAAGCTGCAAATAAGCAACTATTTCCCCGCCCCCAACCCCCACAACTGTAAATGAAAAAGAACGTGTAATCACTTTTAGACTGTAATAGGGCGTAATCTACAGACACATTTGTTTCGTATCATTTCTGACAATTTTAGAATATAAGTTATTTCAAGGGGCTGAAAAGGTAAGTAGATTTTTCTGGAAATTGTCGAGTTTCGATGATCCTCAGGAGTTTCTATGGAATAGATACTTTTCGAATCACTCTGGAAACGTGAACATTATTGACTTAGATTTATTTGGATGTTCTAATTATTTATTTATTTATTTATTTATTTTTATTTAGTTATTTATTTATCTATTTAATTATTCTCAATATATGTTTCATGCATCTTTTAGTTAGGCGACATATTTCTTTCTATGCAGACAGCAATAATAAATTATTTGAAAGTATAAAGAAAATAAGTTTTGCTAAAGATGCGTAAAAATACACTCTTTTAATCACTATATCGTATAGTTCCATGTTTTAGAAATTTCAGATGTGTGGCGTTTTAAAACGTGATTATCAAGCAATAATTGTATTAACGCTACTCAGACCCGCTGAATGTTAGCCGAAGCAGCGTTATTTTGCCAAATGCCAAATGGATACCCTTTTTTAAGATAAAGGCCCTTTTCCGTCAGTTTTTTTCTTCTGATTTCTTAAGATTTTAAGTTCATTCAGTATATTTATCTGTAAGAAAAGTCATTATTATTATTATTATTATTATTATTATTATTATTATTACTTCCATTTGATGTAGTCCACGTGCAGACCAAACCGTGGGAATGCTGCCGGATACTTTCTAGCCGGGAAGACCATGCACTGGATTCCGGTAATACTGAAAATTGTGTACACTAGCATAACATTTTCTTACGGTTAGCTAGACAACTAAATTAATTTCTTTCGATAATTATGTAGCAACTACTGTTGCAAGTAAAATCAAAAAATGTAATAATAGGAACAAGTCGGGAACCATGATTGTAAGAACACGATATTATAGTACAGATAACTATAATTATAATGAAATTTGATAATGCAAAAGTTTACACGACTAACGAGATTCGTCGATAAAATATTAGTACATGAAAGCTGCTAGACAGGATAAGTGCCCTATTGTCCACATGGTTATTTATCTCAATACCGGTTATTGCAGTAACAGCACACTAAGTGTTTATAGTAAATATGCGTATCCGTTTCCATTAAGTACAAATTATTTTTTTATTGTGGAGACTGGGGCATACGGATGTTGATGCTTCATAATGGCCTTTATATTTGTCAAAAAATCTTTGCAATTAAATTTCATAATTAAAGGTGTTGTTCACATCTTGAAAGTTATGTTAATACCTCCTATCCCTGTTTAAATATACCTCTAGGTAGATAAAACCATACATTTCATGACAATAGCCCCAATAAATATCTTCAAAGGCTAACCATGTTTCTGTGTTACCTGGCAAATATAATTTCCTCGACAAGGCAGGGCTGAAGCATGAAAGGGGAAAACCCATAGACGACCACGACGGCAACGGCGATTATAATGCCAGGGGTAGGGTAACTGTGATTTGGCAATTTTTTTCCATCTATGGAATGAAGAATATTCGAAATACATTTTTTGAAAACAATATATCATTAAACAACTTTTGTTACGAAAGTAGATAAAATAGTTTATCAGTACCACTTGCAAGAAATTATTAATATAATAGTTATTTCTTTGGGACCATTCGTGTATCAAGAATTCACCTGAAAGCTATGACTTGCGAACTCATTGGTCCAAAACATTATAACCTTTTTGTACTCGCTAAAATAAAAAGTAGGTCAATTTCTGAAAATCAGTACATTTATCAGATTTCATATCTACGCAAGCATGCAAATTCGTCCATGTCTATGCAAATTCTTTTATCAAATTTCACATCTATACAAGCAAATGTGTCAGATACATGAATCTAAATCCAAAACTTAATGTAGTCAAGTAATTAGGACAATGTTAACTAAGTTAGCAGAAGTTAAGTTTTCTATTGTCCATCAGCCGCAAGCTAGGTGAGCCGAGACTCGCGACAGAATCCAGCAAACCGTCCACAAACCGCTTTTAGAGAAAGAACCCTTCCCAAGCCACGCTGTAACCTTTTCAGGGGGTGACGATTTAATGTTTTGGGATTTTCTTTCTTTGTCAAAATAATCATTGCATGTCAAAATACTTGGTGACCAATTGCACTCAAAGCCCTCCCCCCCCCCCCAAATAAAAAGACAGCACAAAATTCACTATATGATGACATTTAAAGGTATGTCATAAACTATATACAATGAAAACAGGTACTAAACAAACACGTTTGTCGTTGTTATCGGCTTCCATTGTATTAAACACAGGTGTTAAACATGAGTGTGATTCACCTGTGAATCGTCAAACACAAATTGAAACCATGTCAAAGTATAATTCCGTGCAAATATTTACCTCCGTGAACTAGGCATATTATCTAGAGAGATATTCTCTCTATAAAATATTACATGGTTGTGATAAACGAAAAGTATTTCATTTTGTCGTCACCGGTCGTCACGATATATAAAATAATATGGATCTTTATTTGACATTATGATCTCCAAGAGGCTCAGTGCTCACTCAAACGAATAATATATAATTTCCAAACCGTGGTGCGACGTCATTAAAAAGATGCTGATTTTATGCATGTAAATATATTTCGGGGCTTAAACATATATAGACCAGATGCTACTGTATCATGTATGCGATCGGGTATACAATCAATTTATTTTTTCGTGTTTCACTTAAATCTCGGGTACATTTATTGATAACTTTGTCGCGGACAACCACTTGATGATTGCCTTTGACTGTACTAGCATACATGTGGACACCCAGTCTGGTATTGCGTGACTGCAATGTCATAAGTATTGCTGCTAGCCCCCGCAGCTTTTAAATATCTATTTTCAGGTTCATTAGCTATATCCACATGACCAGCAATTCTCGAGTATTCGTCGCCGTATCTTGCCAATCCCAAAATTGTCGGACGAAACTCATTGTTGTCCAGACATGGCTCGATTTCTTTTTTCCATCGATATGGTTTTGTTCGCTGTTAAAAGGACACATTATCCCGTTGCTTATAAAACCAAATCGTCCAGGTAATTGTACAACAGGTGGGGCAAGGGTGAGAACGAGTTTCCTTCGAATGTTGTGAAGGTCTCACTTGGCAGAAAATAATGACTCGCATCTTGAACTTTTAGTTCTATTCGTCCATGGTCATTTGGGACCTCGTGCTTCGTAAGAATAAAACTAACAATCTCTGACAGATTCATCTTTCAATACCGGAGCGTCCATGTCAGATGCAGGGTCAGATGCATGTTTGAATTTTGCAGTGTTTTATATTTTCCGTGTTCGTCACACAATGCGAGTTCCGGCGGATTGCGGGCAAACCCACCACCCGCTTACAGATTGACAATCACACTGTCGGACAATGCTGCGAGCGTCGAAGATGCTAATACTTGTAACTGTTGTCCAGCAGCATAATTTGTTATTTTTGATCGGTGCAGACATATCTGTGATTGCTGGACATTTTACTATCCGAGTTCAACTCGACGTGAGAGCGTTTGCGCTCCAAGCACAGCAACTCAGTGCACGGGCAAAGAAGTCACCTAGGTACCAGTTGATCCTTTCGTTCTTTTACAGATGCAAATGCTCACCTGGCTAGGTTATCAACTGCGCCCAATACTTCGTCTTTGACAGGACTGAGAGCTTTCATTTCAAGTTGTTTCTCGAAGAGATTCGACGTTGATATCACCTTTCATGCTGCAGTTCTAAAAAGATTACCGACCACATCGCCAAGACCATTTGCGTGATATGCATGGCATATTGTTAGTAGCTAATTTATTACGCGTACGGGTAAATGTACAACAGTCATGCTTTTTATTCTAATTAATTCGCAGTCATGGTCAATTGTGGAGTAAGGTAATATTTATTTTTTCGTGACTCGCTTGCAAGGTACTAGCGCAGTTCGCAAGCTTGACTCCATAAGAAGATGACGGCACGTTGTATATATACTATCCAACCGAGATCGTTTCTCCTAGCAAATCCAGTAACTGTCCATTTGAATTATTATGAATATGTTTTCGTTTTCCGGTACCAATTCCACCCATCCGAGTACCGGTTTGAGACTGGAGACACGGCGGCAAGATATAATAAATTTGACTATTCGGTACGATCAACAGCGATCCAAACACTTTTTGGATGAGTTGTCGTTAATCTTTTGGAACTATATACCCTGACAGTGTAACCGAGACACCAATATTTAGATTCCAATGCAGGTATGATCGCGCCTGCATTGACATTTACAATCTTGTTTAGCACGGGACTACTTGTGTGTGCAGGACGTACTTGGACATTAGTGCCCTGTATTGTCACAAATATATTATCACGATTCTTTGGTCTTAAATACTAGAAATGAGCAAAAACTCAGAAGTTCTGTAAAATTCAACCATTAATTTACTTCTATTGAATACAAAGTGAAATTTCAAAACAACTTGTAGTATCGTGAATTAAATCGCAAATAGTCCTTAAAGTATATATTATTCCGAATGAATTCCAGTAGTGTTCCGAATGAATTCCATTTTATATATGCTGATGTGTCAAAACCCTGGAATGTGCTAATGTGCCAACAGTCTTGATTTATTACAATGATACGATCCAAAATATCTTTCAATGAATTCATAGTAATTCCAAGACAGTGATTTACTCCTAAATCAATGAGCATTTTGTAATCCCAATTAATAATTTAAATAGATAAATTAAATCCTGTCGACTGAATGCAACTAAAATTGACTCTAAAGACTGATGTCAAGATTAGAAACGAGTGATTCTTTATAAAAAAAAAATAGAACACAATTACAGAACCAGGATGAAGGCCAAAAGTTCATTTTTCCCACCAAATTTATAAGCAGGACCACTTCTAGAACATTCATAATTTTTAAAAGTTATTAGTTGAACTCAATATCTGTAAACATGGTTACCTCCAAGTAAATAATATTCTTAATATATAAACTGAAATCATAGACAAGCATTAGCTATGCAATATGTTGTTTAGTAAAAAATAAAAAAACCCATCTTAGCAGTCAGTTAGGCCCATAGCCTCAAGTACTGAACACGGTCATCCGCACAATATAGATATACATCACACCTTCCGCATATAGAAAAAGAAAGATTTATACAATAAAACTTTCTATTACATATTAATCAAATGCACATGTGATACTATAATAAATAATATTATATAAGAAGATGTCTTATGAAAGTCACATGATATACAGAAAATAAAGTAATATAGTACTTCTATACACATGAAATTGCATCTGCAATTAGATTATCTTTTCCCTTGATGTACCTGATATTAATGTTGAATTCCTAAAAAAAAACAAACTTCACCTTAATGATCTCTGATTTTTGTTTTTGATTTTGTTAATGGAAGAGGGTTGTGATCACCGAATAAAGTAATAAGAGCAGGAGCTCAGCTAATATACACTTCAAAGTGTTGCAAAGCCATTAACAAGGTCAAACATTCCTTCTCGATCGTAGAATATTTCTCTGGAGTTTGTTCAATTGTTTAAAAAAATAACACACTGGATGATCCGCACAATTTTTGTCTTCTTCAATCAATACTCCACTTGCATCAACAGACATTTAAAATGACTGACTGAAATTTGAAGCTGAGTTAACTAGTGCACTCTTAAGTATAGCCTTTAATTTACCAGAAACCTCCTTACATTTCTCAGACCAACGCAGTTTTGTTTTCTTTCTCAACAAATTGGTCAGGGGCAAAATTTCCTATAATATCCAGCCATACCCAAATTCGCATCAGTTGCTTTCTACTGATAGGCGAAAGGAATTCAGGTATAGCCTTGACCTTAGCTTTTATATGTTTAATTTGGCCGTGTTCCACAATCCGTCCTTGAAATGTAATACAAGCATAGCAAAACTATTATTTACATAAAATAATGGTCAAATTCGCATCACTGAGTCGATCAAAGAATTTCTTCATTGTTTCGAAGTGATCTTTCCTGGTACCGCATATGATGATGTCATCGGTGTAAAAACGTCTCAATTATCTATGTCCGATGTTATCATGTTCATTAAGCGCTGGAACGTTGAAGGAATGGCTTTCATACCAAACGACATCACTCTGTGTTGATAAAGCGCATCTAGAAATATGAATGCCGAAATTTCCTTTGCTCTTTCCGTGAGTAAAATGTGTAAGAATCCTTTCAAAGGTCAAATTTTTGACATATTTTGCATTTCAATTTTGTCAGTACTGTCATCGATTCTTGGCATTGGAAATGAACCTGTTTTGGTGACCCTGTTCACTTTTCTATAGTCAGTACACATGCATAATATATTTGGTTTCGGCACGAGAATACATGGCGAACTCCAGTTTCTTTAGCTTGGGTCTATGAAATCATTCTATAGCAAATACTGACTTTCTTTTTTCAAATAATCGTGTTTGAGAGGGCTCATCCTGTAAGGATGTTGTTTCACAGGTGTAGAATCTACAATTTCTTCGTCATGTTAGATTGTAGTTGTTCGTATCGGAACATCTGGAAACAAATGAGCATATTCTCATAATAGCTGTTTTAGTTCACTCTTTTCTTGTAGCTGCAGATGGGAAAGTTTCTTGTCCAGATTGTTCAATATTTCTGAATTCTTAAGATTGTTTAAACCAAAGTCAGTATTGTGTGATTGCATTGCATTGTTTATATCTTTACTGTGTGGGACAGGAACAACTTAATTAATTGAATGATTAACAGTGATATCTCTTTCAACATACTCTTTAACATATTTATATGGCAAAGTTGTTCTGTTTTCGCATCCGAGGAGTGTTAATGATATAACTTTAAGTCACTTTCGTTTTTCAATTGTACAAGGACAATACTACTTAGCCTGAAGAATATTTTGCGGTATTGGCAAGAGAGCCAGAATTTGATCCACAAGCTGAAAACTCCTTTCCTTTGTATTACTGTTCATAACTTACTTTCAGTTTTGACTGAGTAGAGTGAAGATTAGTTGTTTATATTTTACAAGCCTTTGACGACACATGTTTGAAATTAGAAACATGGTCAAGAAGATCACTCTTGTAATCTTCATTTCAAAGAAATTTCTCTTTTAATAACTTCAGTGGTCCACAGACGGTATATCCAAAAACTAGTTTAAAAGGACTAAACCCTAAAGATTCTTTAACCGATTCCCTAACAGCAAACAACAGCAAATGAACATCCTTGTCCCAATCCTTTCTTGTATCAAGGTAATATGCCAGAATCATATTCTTCAAAGTTTGATTAAATTGTTCCAAAGCCCCTTGACTTACAGAGTGATAGGCAGAAAGTTCAAGGTGTTGCTTGTCTAATTCAAGCATAACTTGCTCGAAAATTTCAAACATAGCATTTGACCCTTTATCAGATTGGCGAGATTTGGGAAGCCTAAAAATGTAAAACAAATTTTGATCAGAGCTTTTAAATATGATTTTAGTTTTAATAGGAATTGCCTCTGGAATCTTGTGAACGCACACATTATGGTCGACAAACATTGGTTCCTGTCTTAGGTAAGGGACCACTGACCACTCCTCATCAGCGGGTACCTCAGCTGGTTGCCATTTTCTCATAATGACCGCATTTCCTTTTACAAAATAACGGACTGGTACATGTGCGGTTTCAGTTTCGCTAATAGCCCTCTGAAACAAACAGGAGGTCTCAGGATCTTATTCAAGTTATACAATGAATGATTATCAAACAAGGTTTGTCAATTACAAGTGGATTAAGCACAACCTTATCACCAGGTAAGTACTTGCCTATTAATAAATGAACACTCTCAACGGGTAAAAATGTCGCCGATCCGACAGGTGAAAGAGTGACAAGAAATTTGCATTTAGCACGACAGGTTTGACATTTCCCCGTCCTTTCACGAGTTTTGCTTTTCTTTTTGTTTCATAAACTTTATTGCTATCGTGAGATGTTTACAATAGTGTGTGTGATGCAATCCTATTGTAATAACCACTGTGGCAATAGAGCTTATAAATGAATTTTCATATATGTTCTCTTAAAACGTATTGACATGCTATTATCTATCATTGTCTTTCTCGAAAACACTGCATTGCTGGTTTTTCCTGCACATCATGTTAAACCGTAATTATACTACTGCTGAAGTTTAGGACAATAGTAGTTTTTATTGCACAGCAGTTTGAACCGATTGTTACGTGTAGGCTCCTACAAAAATAACAAGAGAAAAGAGCGAAGCCAACAAGCTTTGTATATTTTAACAAAATAAATTATTTCCCTAGAAAGCAATGTAAAAGTTGGAAATAGGACTTACGGTTCGTGAATATAATCCAAAATTTAATCCTAAGATTGAAAAATGCAAGTCCTATCACTAAACAGTTCTAATAGAATCCGGGTTCGAATTTCGATGAAATTCCAATACGGAGGCGATGACGTCAGATGATGTCTGTACTGATGGTAACAGATCCTCGATTGAATCACAGTTTATGTTTCCGTATAGAATTCCAGAATAAATTTCCACTGAATTTCTTTGTTCCAGAACTTTTTATAAAAAAGTACACTTATTTAGTTTTCTAGAGAATAAATTATTAAGTCCAAAAAATAGATGAACCTCAAAAACAAACTGACAACAACAACTGAAACCTCTTGAGCCCTCAAGGTTTGAAATACAACTAACTCGAACGAGTAGAAAATGGCTGTTTTAAGCCTCGATTTTAGATCACATGATGCTTCACGTGACGGGCTACGTGATACTAATTTGAACATAGCAATAAAAGCGCACAACAGGTAGGCACGTCCGCTATGGAAGAACCCAGCGAATCTTATTATAAAATTCAAACAAAAAAGTGTTTTACAAATTAGAGCCATCATGCAATCAGAAAATGACCCCGGTAAAAGCCAATCGTTTTAACTCGATGTTTACAAAATCTATAAGCCAGAGTGAGCTAAAAATAGTGCTAATGCAATATCTTTTACGTTCTATACAAACTCAGTTTACTGGAAAAAATATCGAATCCCGTGAAAAATAAAATAAAAAGAATTTTAAAACTAACACACAAGCAATTTAATTACATATACGTAACACGATATTGTAATATAGCTACAATAGTATGGATTGAATTGATATATCATCCTCTCATTTCACTAATATCATTTAGACATTGCATTACTAAACATTTTTATTATGTGAACAGTGGTTTTCATTGCGCAACAGCTCGGTCAGTATTACACTAATGCTGCACTTTATTTCAGTAGTGTTTTCCATTGCACGGCATTTAGAAACGAAAGTAATATTATTGTAGTTGTGTATTACTGCCTTAAATAATAACTTAATGATCTTAAATTTGAATATTGTATTGCAATACTTTATTACAATGGTGGTTCAATTGCACTGAAGTAGGAACCACTATTGTAACAATGATGAGGTTTATTACAAAGGAGACTTCTATTCCATGGCAGATGGAACCTCTACTATAGCTTTATTACAATAGAGAGGACCATTCCATGACAGACGGAGCCACTACTTTAATATTATTACAAAGGAGTCTTCAATTCCATGGCAGATGGAAAAACCACCGTAGTATTATTACAACAGAGATTTCCATTCCATGGCTGATGGAGCCACTACTGTAGTATAATTACAATACGACAGAGACTTCCATTCCTTTGACGATGGAACCACTGCTGTAGTATAATTACAACAATGTATGATCGTTTTTAATGGTAGCGACAGTTTATCTACTAATTGCAGTCCTCTGGTTTAGTAAATTGCATCGCTAAACTTTATTACAGTAATTGTTTCTACTTCACACAGGCTGAACAACTGACTTGTATTAATGTTGGCATTTATTTGAAAATGAGTTTCTATTGCATAGCGGTTGAAATCACAATTGTAATATTATTAAAACAATGGATTGCTGTCTTGAAAGGAACTAACATTCCATCATCTCATTTCTCTATTAATTTTGTTTAGAAATTTGCGTTGTTAATAATGATTCCAAATTTGATTTCCATTGCAAAGCAGATGAGTCACTATTTAAATAATACAAAAAATTATTGTAATAATAATTTAAATAGAAAAGCAGTAGGAGTCACTACTGTTTTAGAATTGTGCATTACAACCTGAAAAGGTATTTACATTTCATCGTCTATAGCTTGAAAACACGTTGCGAAACTTTTGATATTAGTAGACTAAGATAGCAAATGTGACAGGCAGTGGTAGCAATGGTGAAGTTTAGTGGTTTCCTAACTGGAACCATGATTGTAATATTCAAACAGTCGTGGATTACTTCAATAAAACAGACATGTCATCATCTACTTTCATTGCCTTCGTCTAGAAAATACCAATAATATTAGTATAATAGTGGTGCCATCTGCTTAGCATTTGGAACGAATATTCTAATAAATGCTAATGTTTATTCCAATAATGATGTCCACGTTATTTAGTAAATAGTGTTATCCATGTCATTTCGTACCTTTGTCGTACTAATTATTGCAATTCTGTAGTTTTAATACGATAGTGTTATCCACGTCATTTCGAACCTTTGTTGTACTAATTATTGCAATTCTGTAGTTTTATTATGATAGTGTTATCCACGTCATTTCGTACCTTTGTTGTACTAATTATTGTAATTCTGTAGTTTTATTATGATAGTGTTATCCACGTCATTTCGTACCTTTGTTGTACTAATTATTGTAATTCTGTAGTTTTATTATGATAGTGTTATCCACGTCATTTCGTACCTTTGTTGTACTAATTATTGTAATTCTGTAGTTTTATTATGATAGTGTTATCCACGTCATTTCGTACCTTTGTTGTACTAATTATTGTAATTCTGTAGTTTTATTATGATAG
>JAECUM010058221.1:0-25949 GCA_016617855.1 Megalonaias nervosa | reverse complement strand
TTGTAATGTGAGTATATATTATTACAGCATTTGCATTCTGCAGTAGATCTTGTGGGAGTTTATAAATATGGAAATATACTACGAGGTAAGTTTTTTCACTACTATTATTGGCATGTGACACAAAATGCAATAGAATCCTTATATGGTGTGTGGTTTTAAAAGCTATGGCTATTGTAATGTGAGTATATATTATTACAGCATTTGCATTCTGCAGTAGATCTTGTGGGAGTTTATAAATATGGAAATATACTACGAGGTAAGTTTTTTCACTACTATTATTGGCATGTGACACAAAATGTAATAGAATCCTTATATGGTGTGTGGTTTTAAAAGCTATGGCTATTGCAATGTGAGTATATATTATTATCTATTGCATATTAAGATCAAACAATAATAACTAATATAAGACGTTATGACGTCAGAGTCAATCTGAGTGAACTGCAATCTATTCAATCCAATTCATTCTATCATTATTTATTTAAAAATGACTGTTCATCAGTAAGTTATTTTTTTTTTCTGGCAGAAACAAGGAACTATATCATGCGGTAAGTATCCAGGTTGATGGTTTACCTCGTATTTACATACACCGGGTTAGATACGCCCACCCACAACCAGTTTAGTGCTCACTTTCTTTCTGTGAGCTGCCTTATGTGACTGTATTAAAATTTCGTGTTTATAAACCTTGCTAGTGTAATACAAAATTAGGTCACCATACATTGTCTGTCTTGGAACTCTCTGAGTTGAACATGATGATCGTCTTTATTTCAAAATCGTTGATCATCCTCCAGAAGTCAATAACGGTGTCAGTGAGAGGCATCTGTGTCATAATGAACGCCTTTCTTTGTTTGTGACTCTAGAATGATAAACGGATATTTAATAATGAAAACAGGAAACGTCGGTCACTTAATGAGCAATATTGATAAGACATCGGTTATTATGTATGAGTAAAAAGATAACTTTTTAAAGCATTACTCTCTTAGACACTGATCAACTTGTTGCAGACAGAACTTTGAGCCATCATATCATTACAGATAGTTGAATACCTTACAGTACAGCGCTCAAGAAGGCACAGTTTATAAAATGAACGTGTATTTGGAATCCATGTAAAGACGTACTCACTGGTAGTACAACCGCGTTGATATAATCATTTCTTCCCGAGACTGGTCTGTTAAGAAAAATTCTGTGTCGGTCAGCTGTAAAGGAAAGTTTCGATATATTTAGACCAAAGTCATATTGTTCCAATTTATTTCCTGTTTTCAGATGAATTTTAGTTACAGAATGACATGTGACGAACGTAACACAAGATATATGACAGAACAATTAAATAATGAAAGGATAAGAGTGAATGTCAATTTAACGCAAAATTGATATTATTATGATACAAGGCGAATTTTCAGATAAAGATTTTAACTCAAAATAGATGTTAACAACGCCAAAAAGGAAAGAGTCAAGGATGATATTAACGTTTATAGCAAAATGTTCGTGAGAAAGAAAAAATATTTTCCTGGACAGTAACTTATGACGCCTTGATTAAACAACAAAAATAACTGTGGAACGAAAGAAAATAAATAGTAACATATAGAAAAAACACCCCTAACTGGATAAGACACAGTTATCGTTAATAAAGTTAAGTGTGTCCTTTTCTTTTCTGGTGATCCACAAGTATTTTGGGAATGTCAATGAATTGTAGTAAGTATGAAACCCAATCACATGTAGTAATAATCAACAGATTTGCTTGGGTGTGGGATCTATTTATTTCTCTTTTATCCAAGTCTTATGTGATGTTTGTTTGGTGAAACATTTGTAACTATAAGATTCGATAGCATGACCAATTGTTTGCTTAAATTCGTAGCAGAGAATAACGTATTTTGCGACTCATGAATGTTGTTTCTAATTTAAAGTTTAATTAATTCATTTGTTTCAATTGTTGCTTTCTAATTTCGGGAAACTATAGACACTCAAAAAGTGTGTGAATGTGTCTGCATTTGTGACATTGCCAGTTTAATAGAACTTACATGATTATTCTGTAAATCTAGCTAAATAGAATTATGTTGGAATATAACGGTATATAAATGGAATGTAACGAATTACCAGGTAAAATATTGTCATGTCTATTTTTAGCTCTATTTTCGATATGTTTGGCAGCACTAAACTCGTCTTGATCTGAATTCATTTCCCCTCCTTCTTCGTCATCCATTTTGATAGTAGCGTACACAGCCTCATGGTTTCCAACTTCGTTTTGCATCCTCTGTAAGACGAGGGAAGTTAAGCTTTCGTTATTTTGCGAACGACTAATTAATATAAAAATGATTGTCGCATTTATGATATTTTATCAGTTATGGTCAGATTTGTGCAAACGTGCTACTTGTATTTAGGTCATTGGTTAAACATCATTATTTGGGGAAAAAATTTTGAAGTTACAATTTACAACGTGTTCCACCTGCTGCTGCAGGAACTGAATAATTATTCTGCTTTTCCAATATGCATATACATGCATACACACAAATCTTAAATGGTTGACAAACGCATCATCGAATTCATTGTGTAACCAGCTATAATTGTTGTTATATTTTACATGAAAATGTTTAATTTCCTAGAAATCAAACCCAAATGATTACAGTGATCAAAGAAAACTTATTCCTAATCTGTTTTTTCAATGTCTTACAACCTTCAAGAAGTAGAATATGATGATTAAGATGTTAATGATAATGATAAAAATACAATTACCATTTTTTTCTATATCTTTTTGGCCAAGCTTTCTTTCTCAAGTAACATCGGTAACATACAATATAAACTTGAACAATTTAAATATTTACAATTCACTGTTATCAATTTTGTGATATTTGTTAAAATCTTAAAAACAAAATTTTGCAGGCAGATTTTTAATAATATCTATCAAATTACGTAAACAGTAAACATGATGATGACTCAACCTCGTATTCAAGTTGCAACTTAAGTTTTCGGTTCACAGGATCAAATTCTAATAGCTCACTGTACACTTTAGGAAAGGTATCTGAAGCAATCGCTGTACCAGACAGCATCAAAGCCTCCAGTAAGGTCTCATGCAGGAATAGGTACTGCTCCTAAAATCAACACAACTTGTTAAAAGAACCGAAACTCTTATATGAAAGATAATTCATAAGGCTTAATCAGCACGATCTAACTTAAAGTATAACAATGCAACATTTTTTTTGGTCGTAGGGATGGGGTTAGTGGAGGCTGTACCTCATATATCTCCATTGTTTCTAACAATGCTTTAAAGTTACATGCTGTACTTAGCCATGGTCAAATTGATTTGTGCCATTCTGAGCAAGATACAGTTGCTTTTATGACGTAAATAAAATATCAGTGTGTACAAAATTGCTTTAAATAATTTTGTCTTCTGACTTTTGAGGAGGTCATTTGCTAGGTATTTAATAGCCGTTTTCTGATACGAGAGAGAAGTGCTGAACAAAATAATTTTTTCAGTAATCAAGCAGATGATGAATGTGCAATAAAATTGGAAAAGTACTATAATGCTGACCTGTGTTTGCACTAGATTCACTCTTTGACGTCTTAGGTTTGAGACACATGCAGACACATTCACCTGTTCCTCTGCTTTCCCTTGGCTAACCAAGTAGTCTAAAGCTATATATGTCCCTGTCCGACCAATTCCCGCACTACATTCATTGAATAAACAAATAATGATCAGATAATGAATGATTAAACACATATTTATTTCACAAATAATGCCGGTAGTCAAGTAATTCACATACATTTGTTTTATGCCTAAGATGACGTTATAGTTAAGAAAACACATAAAGTGGACAATTAGTTTCATACAGACATGCCATAAACATATAATTACTGCATGCAATGTCTGAAAACGTAAGGGTAAGCCTGAATGGTTATATATAGTTATATATATATATATATATATATATATATATATATATATATATATATATATATATATATATATATATATATATATATATATATATAACACAAAATAGAAGTTAAAAATTTTTCCCAGGTTAATAACCGCACTGAGTAGAAACATTATTGTTCAATGCTATGCAATATGTGGAATAAAAGAGAAAATTAACAAGTTTACTTTATGTTTGATGTATACATTTAAACACATTTTTGTCGTTATGTGTTGGCCCAATATTTATAACATCTAGGATTTGAAAATAGCTGACATGTTAACAACAACCAAATAGAAAAATCAGTTCATATTTATAAGGTTATGAGTAGTTAAAAACGCTTTGTACCTGCAATGAACAACGACTGGTTCCTTTGCAGTCACTTTGTTGACTGTTTTCCAAAACTGTACAATTGAAGAGGTGGCCTTCGGTACGCCCTTGTCTGGCCAAGCGGTGAAGTGGAACTGAGTCAATTGTTTAGATTTTTTACCCTGAAACAAATTGAAAACAAATTGTCACACTTCATCCACGAGAAAAGAGTATTTAGTTTACTGAACCTACTACAGGAGTGAAAACGTTGTATGACAACAATAACAATCTTGCTTCAAAGGCGCATGCACACATTCTGACACATGTCTTCATTCCAGTAAAACCGTTCTTCCACCACTGAGATTTCATAGCAATGACAAGGTAAAAAATGTTAAAATATAATTCGATACTTGGCAAACGTAAGATCAAATATGGGTTGTTTGTAGACCAACATATCTTGTGTTTCACTGTTTGTAATTTGCGCTCGCATATGACACAGTGGGGGTGGAAAAGGAGTAAACATATATATAGGAACAAGTGATGATTCTGTTTCTGAAATCTTATTGTCCTGACCTCCCTCTGTGAATCTTGTGTTAGCGATGGTATTGGAATTTGTTTATCATTTACAGCCCAGTGTATCATATGTATGCCTTTGGAAATGAATATGATGGTCTGATTTCAAGCTAAATATGCACTGATATTTGAGTTGATAGTCACACTTATAAACTGCTAGTCTAGAAAAGACGCATAACCTTGTAATTATTTTAATTGCTTGTAGCTCCTGAACCGCAAACCGGCGCTATAGGGTGAAACAAACTTATATAACCGTTGTAAACATCCAGATCATATATCAAGGTATTAGGGCTCTTTCTTGAGGGGTATAGGAGAAGTTGTATGGGCTCATGTCACAACTATTACTTCCTGTTTAGTACCCATGAATGTAGCCCCGGCCTATATTGAGCAATTTTCTACTCTCATTTTGGTGGTGATACAATAGTTAGATTTAGGCATTCTTGGCGTTGATTTAAAGGTATTTGTTTTGGTCTAGATTACGATCATCATGATGTGATTGTCTGTGTATTTTGGCTACAGTGCACTCTGAGCAATTAAGCATTAATGCTGATCTAGAGGTGAAATCTATGACCCATTGCATGTTGTTTTATTTACATTCTGGGCTATCAAAATAATGCCTAATAATCGTTGCCAAGAACTTCACGGTGAGTTTATCTTCGAAGGTATAATAGATCAGTATCTGATTTATTAGGATTTTTACAAAGTAGAACATGCAGTACCATAAAACAAATGTAGAGACTATGCTGTGTATACTGACTAAAATAGTAGAATCAAATAGAAAAATGATATTCAATATTAAACAATTTAATCTTGATATTTAAATGAATAAAATCTATTTTCTTTTAAAGTAATGCAAAAATTCACATGTTAAGAGTCTCTGGTATTAATTTCATTATTACTACCAGCATTTAAGTATTCCTACTCCTTAACAATTTGAGATAATGGATAGATTTGAAATTCCGTGACAGAAAAAGATCTTTGAATGTCAGAATAAGGCCTTTATTGAAAACGCATTATGACATATTTCTAGTTGACATGCTGCCTTTAGATCTTCTATGTTACGTATTATGAATCCATGTAGTTCATTTATGTGTATTATAGGGCCAGCATATGAGCAACACATACGTGATTCTATAACTTTCAATAATTGTTTATAAACATAGTTATGTGTTAATTAATGAGAGGATGGAGATAAAAATTCAATAGTAGTTCGTATTCAGATTTTATACTAAATCATTTTAATCTGTCAGAGAACGAAACATGTCAACAACAAAACTTCAGGTCAAAGGAATAAAATATACATTGCCCGTTTCTATTTACCTTGGATGTAAAGAAACGAAAAAAAAAATATAAATAAAGTAAGTCTATCAAAACCCGCATTCCTTTTCATTGTTGATTTTGGTCAAGACATTGATTGAATTTGGTTAAGTCATTGATTGACAACATATTGCTGCATTGTGATGAATAATTTTACTTTATGCATTATTAATTACAAATAAACATTGTTAACTGACACTTAAAACATTACGCCAGAAATGTTCAAAACAGATTATTTAAATTAACTTTATATAAATGATCATGACATGGTTACATGCCCAAAGGGAGGAAAGGTACGTATATTTTTTAATGTTTAGGCTCAAAATTTCAAGTTTCAGTACATCGTATAGTACCTCACTGCATTTATAATTGATCCGTTATTCACATGTTTGGCTCTGTTAACTTAAAATTTATATTATGTATTTGCTTATGTTAGTAATATATTTTAATATAGTACTTCCTGTATTCTGGTATATACTAATTGTTGCAACAATGATGAAGCCTCATATTGTCTTAAGCTTAAGGACATCAAGCATATATTATTAGTTATTTACCTGTAAATGGCTGACAATAATCTGCTAAACATACTTCTAGAATCCTCATATAATTTTTGGGAAAAATAGTCACTTTAATGTATACAAATCGCTTTACATTTAGGAGTCTCACTGTGTCAAGTTCGATGTGCTTTTTGCTATGTTTGCATTCTTTCCTACCATTTTGAAATCTCAATATCTAGCACATTTTGAACTTCGTTTACCTACAGCTTTTTGATCTATAAGTTAAAGTCAAACATGTTGTATCTTTTCAGTTCTCGCTTGCTATCTGAAACAAAATTGAAGAGTTGCATTAGTTTGGAAACTCAATTAGTCTGGTGGTGATACCAATGTCCCATTAAGACATGACCGACATAATTGCCATGATAAGTTCATATTACCACAATGATATATAGCACCTCAAAGACATGGCTTACATCTTCACGAGAGCAATCAGCCCCATCGTACGTTAAGATAGAGCTTCTCTGGCGCAGTATTTTCCTATTATATTGTCGCCTCTTACGGTTATTGATACTGAAGCACAATTCGTATTTGATATAAAACATGGTCATGGTCCTACCAAAATGGTACATCTGAGTGCGCAATTATTCATACTAACAATTGGCTGCATACCTTGCACAGTCGATTTGGAACGTAGAACTTTCATTTGTGTCTTCAGTGTGCACACCTATATGCACTTGAACAGGCCTATTGCCATTTGCTATACAAGTCAAAATGCTATACGTTGTATACACACAATCTACTTCGTGTTTAAAAAACCATTCATCAGACAACATTTATGTAAACACACCTTTATATCAGATCGTATATTATGAGAATTACCATCAACAATTTATTTAGTTGAATATAATTATCTTTAGTGCGATATTTGGTCAAATCACTGCACGTTGAGCATTTTAAGGTATTATACCTCCTCGCTAATGACCGTCATTTGGACAGTGACGTCCGAAGACGTAAAATGTCTTGAACTGTTTTTATCTTGACTCCATGGTTTATTTGCCTTTACATGTAAATATTCTTTGCGCACAGCTGAAACATTGCATATATCGCTTAGTCTCTTCATCTTCTAAAAGTTCGCATTCTTACAGTAACGTGTTTCATTTGATTCATATATAACAATACCAAAAATATAATTGGAACTAAGTTATCATTACTAATCTTCATTGTTACTATATTCTCCAATTACATCGTCGTCATTATTATCACTCGACTATTCGCTCGTTTAATCAACCATTCTAGATGGCCTCCTCAACATAGTCGACTTCAGTTTCATGCACAATATCACATCAAGAATTTTCACCTTTGTTCTCACAAGCTTGTCCAAATCAATGTCATTGCGCTTACAATATAATTCCCAAGTCGTGTTATTTATCAATTTTTTTCGGATATGTATTTGAACAATTACAATCTTTTAGGCCCTTGTTCCGTTTCTGTAAAGGTGACTAAACCTCACAAAATAACAACACTTTCATTCAAATGCATTAATACAAAATGCTATATTTTGATTAGGTAGATTATAAGTAAGTGCCTAACATAAGCAAGATGTCTTGGGTCATCCGAAGTTATAGCTACAAATAGTTGAAAATTGGAGGTAGTGTACACAGTAACTAGTTATAATAATTATACCTTGATAAACCTGAACCAGTATTAGAACATAATATTGTATTTTCTCTTACCACAGACATTTCTAGTATTCGAATGTTGTAGTCAGCAAACACATCTGTAGCAAGTAGTTTCACAACAACACTGCCAAAAGTCGATGTTTGTCCTTCCTCTTCTGGCCAGTACTGTTCACATTTATGCTGAAAACGTATAAACAAGCGACATAAAAGTGCTCTACTCAGATACTTGAATGATCAATTTAATATAGCATTTCTTGAGAACGATTCCATTATATGGTTATATCCTTGTTATTAATGCTTGACACAAAACATTAAAACTCAGGAAATCATCATCGACCAAGCCAGAGTAAAATTGTCTCATACAACGGCAACAAATGTAATGTTAATGCAGGAAGTTCCAGAACACAGTTATGGTAATGAACGTTTATTACCAATCCCACACCGCAGGATAGAACAAAATAACCCCAAACAAGTCAGGAACAGCCAAATAAAATAAAATAAATAAGCAAAGAATAATTGTTATGGGAAACGTCATTACGTAAAAGAGGAAAAGAACTTTTTTGTAATATTTCATCATCAAATCGGAAAATAGTTCAAGATCTTCTAACAGTAGAATAACTCATTTGTTTATAGTCATCAAACCATTGCTCATGCATAAAAACTCTTAATATTGTTGTGCTCCATAGGAGATAAATAATTCATTTTTGCTTACTCTTCCACCTTCAAACAGTTCCGTTAGCATCACTATCTTTCCCACGTGATATTGCCACAACATCCGCCAAAAGTCATTTATATTTTCCTTGGTTGTACCTGAAGTAAGTGTTATGAATGTAAATATAAATGCATCATAGGAAGCATAGTACATTTATTTCACAAGCACGATATTTAATAGTATGCAATTTTTACCGATGTAATAAAGGAATGAAACACGAAAAATATTGTTTAAAATTACAACATATCCAATATCGTCAGACCGTGGAATTGGTGCATTAGATTTTGATGACAACGTTCTTTCAAATACTGTAATATTTCGTTAAGGTTATGATTCTTAAAGCCGTATCCACTGAAATGTTAATAAATTACATATAAAATCAAGTTTCCTAAACACTGTATACTGATTCAAAGAGGATAACAGGAAGAAAACAAAATAATGAAAGGTTCTCAGCTAAGTTTAAATGAGAGATACAGTGTTACCTTGAGAAGCGATATACGTTTTTTGACGAGAATAACCCTGAAAAAAAAAAACATTATAGCGCTGGAAGGTTGACGTAGAGCAGGAGAATTAGAAAGTGAGATTATTTTATTATGAGATGATTATATGTGATTCACTATGAGCAAAATACTAAAGCGAATTTGTATAAACTTTCCAAACAATGGATATATAAATCTTCATTAAAACGTTTGGATATGATTTTCAAAATTAATGGTTGATGTGAGATGAAGCTAGTAGCAAAATGAATAGAGTCAGAATGAATTAAAGTAATAAAAAACTTGCTTCTCATTATTATGTGTGTGCATGTGCTTAACGTCAATTTGTCAATTCCAGCCATTGTAGAGTATGACAGTGTCCTTTTTTCTTTCAGTATTTCGTATATTTTCAAATAATAAAACCCAAAGACATGTCAATTTCAAGGTTAAATAGTGCACATCACGAATTAAACTTACGTCAATAAAAGATGCATTGATGTAGTCGCTTGAGTCGTCTCCCATAGGCTTCAGTGTGACTCTGTTTACGTCATCTAACACAGAATAAGGCAACGAAAGTTCGGTTACCAATATTTTTCAACCCACCCTTTGTCATTTAAATTTGGACAACATTCTTTCCTTTTTTCTTGATAAATTTAAACAATAATGAAATGACAGAATATACAGACGTTTTCAGTGCATAACACAAATGACATCCTCCAAATTAACAAACTGCAGACTGTTCTATTCTTTGCATTTATAAGGAACGTATCTGTAATACCAAGAACAATGGTAAATGAAAACAAAATATACAAATGAGCAACTTAGAAAGTTACAGTAAATGAAACAATTATGATTAATTCAATCTAATTTACTCGAGCCATTTAGGGTCATTGACGTATTGCTTTAAGTAGCAACTTTCCATGAAGAGAAAATATTGATTGGTTGCAGCCTGTGCAAACCTTATATACTAGATAAGTATTCATAATCATTTCTGATAAGATGATGTTTATTCTGCAAGGATAGATCTGCACTTTACTGATGAATAATGAGGTTAATGTAAAGTTGTAAGAAAATTATCTATGAATGTAATCTACGAGGGACCTTTATATCGTAACCTTACCTTGCTTCATAAAGAAAATAAAATACGGAATAAAAGATACACCAATTGCACTAATAATAGTTTCACACATCGATATTTATCGGATAATACGATTGCAATGCCTTCAATTCTTTTCATGAGAAATGTCATTTATTTTGACGAAATTCAATCAAACGTTTATACAGATTCCTGTCCTTTGAGAGTTTTTTATCAGGACATCCTTAAGATTCATTTGAAGGTGAAAAAGTTCTAATAAACGCAAGTCAGAGTTTGAATTCAAGCTATAAATAAGATAAGGTACTTTCCAAAGTATCTGAACAAGAATCTATTAAATGTTCTAATCCAAATTAATCTAATTTCTTTTTAAAACTTCCTGTGTAAATCCGAACTACTCATACTTACTCATTTGATCCACTAATTGATACTATGCTGTAATGAAACAGACGTTCCTTGCTATATTAGTATCCAGCTAAGAGTGTCGTGTGCATGGGCAAGGCCCTGGATTTAAGACGATGGATCACAATCGCACGTTGTGTAGGTGCATTTCTATTTAAAATTCTACATACCAAATGTGCACGGTGATGAATTAATCTGACAAGAAACAGTCGTAACGCAACAACTCGAACTCACATGCATAAAGCTGCTTATATCTATTTTTGTTCCTATTTTCAGGCCGAAGAGCAACGGTTGTCGGGAACTGTAGACCTGTCGGCAATTTCTATATCATAAATATAAAGAGAATCATCATTGTTTTTCCTTTGGGATAGTTTGTCATAAATCTGTAAAAAAACTATAAAATATACCATTAAACAATTATCGGTCCTATTGTTGCAATTCATTTAAAAATATCAGGCAGAATATTCAAATGACTTATACCTAAAAGTTCGAAGTCATGTTAAAAACAAGACGATAATGTAATTATTTATTTACAACCTCCCACAATTTTGGAAGGTTTTCCTAGACGTGATTAAAAGTTTAATCAACAACAATGAAATATTCAATCGATATATATATATATATATATATATATATATATATATATATATATATATATATATAGTAGTATATATATATATATATATATATATATATATATATATATATATATATATATATATATATATATATAACAATCAAGTTTCTCATGTGCAGTTGCCGACGTTGTGTCAAATTTATAAGATATAACTATTTCTCAAACCGAACGACAACTTATCAAAATTACGCATTTATTCGAATACAATGTACTTACACAGGTTTCCAAAGTGAAATTTATCTGATATGTAGGAAATCAATACCTCAAACTCTTTCGGAAGAAATCTCTCATCGAGAAATTTCTCCTGGACATAGTCCCAGAACATTGACAGTTCTACAGCTCCCGCCGGTAATGCACGCCCTACATTGTAGTATATTTCGGGATCTTCCGTGTTTAACTTAGTTGCTGTTTTCGCTTGATTTGGCATCGTGGGGCTAATACCTTTATTTGATTCTTTGCTCATTCCATGGTTTGGCTGCATATCATCGCCTAACGATAAAACAACTCACCTTCATGTTCTCAGCTCAAGTAAAGATATTTCAGCTATGGTCTTTCAACGTTTAACCCACTTAGCGTGTGAAATCTTTCATTTAACCTGGTTAAATTAGATTGTTTTATGGCTATCCCCTGATGAAGAAATGTCAAACACCAAATTAAGGAAATTTAAAAACACGTCGCATTCAGGCACATAATGTAGAAAATAGTCACAATTTCCTCCAGCTCTTGTGCATGTGACTACAAGTCACACGAATAACAATGTTGCAATTTAACAATAAATTATTTGTGTAATTATATTTGATGAAGATATGTGTGGAAGACTTTCAAATTTAAACATTTTCGATACCAATTCTGATTTTGGTTCCAATAGGACATTTCTTCATTTGGCTGCAACTACCTCAGTTGTTCATTATAATTCTAACAAATGCAATAATTTCCTACAACTTACTATGCAGTATTAGTTATCTTGTGATGCACGTATTGTTCTTTCCATCCGTTTACTTAGCTTACACTCTAGATTTTATATTGTACAAGGGTTATATTGTTATTTAAGAATCCAAATACAAACCCGTATTGACGAACGTTGAATTCTCGTAAACAAGACCATCATTCTTTCTTGACAAATATCTTGTTTTCTCAGCGGTTGAAGGTGAACGTTTGTGCCTTCTGCAAAAATAATTCAGCCAAAAGCCAGTTTAAGAAACCTTTATTAAACCACTCGTCACACAGCAATTCGATAATTAACTGAATAAATTAGTATCCCTTCTTAATAACTGTGTTAGTTTTATAGACCAGAAGTGGTCACGTTGCCATGAAAATCAAATAAATAGAAACCTTTACTAATACTGCTAATTTCCTTATCTTCTGTTTCTTTTGCGCTATTATTTCAGACAAGAAAAAAAGCAGTCTAAAATAGCCGACACTTATACTATGACTTATTTGCAAGGATGATATGTTTACTATACTGATCTCTGTCTTCAGATGGCCTAAAGTAGACACAATGTCATGGATATACACCAACTGTAAGAGCCACTTATGTATGTCTGTTCGTGAAATTAACTCTCTTGCTTAAGTATAAATTCTCGTAATGGTGAAGATAAAACGTAATCAAAAATTCATTTATTAATTAATATTTCATTTTTCTAATACTGATACTTTATCACGCTTGATTAATTAGCACTGTTTAATGCACCTACCATTTGCATACCTTCGACATGATTCATGTAAGAGATCGATATGCCTACCATTTTGCCTATTGCAGAGTTCATGGATCATGATGTTGCTATCGACACCGAGTCAACGCATTTTCTTCTCACATTATGTGAGACCTTTTTATAAATGCTTACATTATCTTTATCACTCAGTTAAATTTTTGAACGTCTCATCGAATGACATATATGAAAATCCTGACCTGATTGAAACATTAAATTGCGAACAGGAGATTTTGCGCGGTGCCGGCAGGTAAATCTGCCACATGGTCTCCTACTTGAGTAACGAAATGGAAACATCTTGTGACACTTTAGAGGTTTATGACAACAATTTGTGGTTGCCACGCCCTTCCACCAACTACGCGGGTTATATTATATCGCCTCAGGCTAAGTATCCTTGTGTTCTCTGGCCTAAGGAGCAAACTGGTGTTGTGTGTTATGACTCTGGAAGCTCCAGCTTAGCAGCGCCAATATGTTTTTAAGAATAGCTGTCTTCGATTGTCACCCGCTAAATGGCCTTTTGTTCCTCGCATTGGGGTCGTAAATGTTGAGAGGGGGAGCAGATTATACAGTTATGTGCCTGCAATGAGACACGCGAACTACCTCAGCGTGGATTGGAATTCTCGCTATACCTCAGAAAAAAATGTTGGGCATTTATCCGAAAGTAAGCTATCTAACTAAGACTTTCGCAATGTTTGCTGCTTGTCACACCATAGTTCACTCTTCAAAACGTGATCATCATCGTTTATCTATGAGCATTGATCGCCAACATAAAAATGATTGCACTTGCCGTGCGAATATTTGAAACATTTTACAAATAATTGTAAGTTGCGTGGGCCATGGCTGCAAAGCCCACGATAATATAAATTAATTCGTACTTTTGCTTCTCGGACGATGATGTTTAAAAAAAGTAAATTCTTTTCGTCTACCTGTTCTTAATCAAGAATGAAATTTTCATAAATCATTTGTAAAGTTTGCATTCATGCCCACTTTTGCTGTTTTTTATCATCGAGGAGGTCAAGAAGGTCAATGTGCTTACGATGCAAATCAGTCTGTGTAGCTTGGTCCTGTTATAATGCTTTATCGTAGCGTTTGCGTTCTTTGGCTCTGACATTGGTGCTTCCGCTTTCTGCCAAAGTACATGTGCTAGTTCCGAAGTTGCACTCATCATTTATTGAGGCTGCGATTTTTCACATGCCGGTAGGTTATCATGCCATATGCTATTTACGCTAGTACTCTACCTTTCCTAAAATACAGGTGGCTGTTGATGCTTGCCTGCATGAGCGGATCATCTTTTAAATCGGTTGCAAGACGCACTTAGCTTTCGACAGGCAGAACGTATCTCATTACCTTTGATATGCTAAGCACAGACAACCCAAGAGAAACTATGAGTTTAGCCCCCGTGTACTCTCCTATATAACTGAGTTTTGAAACCTCTTATTACTAGTCGCTCCAGTTCGCTGACCCAGCACATATCGTGCAATGGCTTCTAGCTCATTAAGTATGTCCCCCTCCCAGGTGACGGAAACTAGTAAATTCTGGTATGACTCATATAGAGTTTTAGACATATGTATATACATATATATATATAGTATATATATATATATATATATATATATATATATATATATATATATATATATAGTATATATATATAGAAGAGATATATATATATATATATATATATATATATATGTTGATCGTCTGACTCTAAATAGCAAGTAGCCTACGGCCGAAAGTGTTACTGCATTGCTGGCAGCACATACACAAAGTGTAATATAAACCAATCACATCAAAGGTCCGTGGCACCTTTAGCTACCGAGCAAGTCGGTCAAGTCCTGCACTCTAGCAATTTGGATTAATAGAAGGTCGCTTAAGAGCCGATAAACTGGTAGGCAACTTGTGACTCCGTGTGCAGAAAAAAATTGCCAAAACGATCCTTGTAGGAGACTCTTATACCTACACTCGAGAGGCCTCAATTATATCGTTTTTCGTCAGCGTGTATCTAAATAACTCTTCCTTTTATTGTAGAGTCAGCATTTAATCACTCTGGCTGAAAGCACAAATTGTTGCCTGCGTCATTGTGTTTTTGTATTATGACCAACACGCCCATCCAAGCACAATGGCTAATAGAGGAGAGCTTAATAAGGACTGTTTTCTTATGCCTATTTGTTTGTTGTTCGTCCGTCGAGTCGACGAAGACCACTCTAGTCATCCGTGGGTTGGAGGGGCTGATTTTGTTCTGTGCGTGCGCAGGTGGCTGATGAGGCCAATCCTTGCACGGAAGGTTCGGTTGCAGAAGGGACAAGGGATGAGTGGGACATATCCAGGAGGGTTGATGGCACGTGCTTTTCTGGCTTGCCTCTTCAGCTCTGCAGCTGCTGTCTTGCTAGATTCACACTTATGCCTAACACAGGAAAGAAAAAGCTAGGAGCAAGTTAATAAAGTGGTTCAAGTGTTTTGCCAAACATTTTATCGAGCGCACAAGGCGTATATGAATTGTACAGCAATGGTTCTTCACTCTCGTGGAAAGTATAGTGACTTTTCACAAGTTCTGCTTTCTCATCATGGGTGCAAACCCGGCTTTGCCACGACGTCGGACTCTAGTGAGATACCTCTGATGGCGTAGCTCACCCCATGATTAGTGGTATGGACCACATCGCCGCAATCTTTAAACGTCAATTCAAAGGTGAGATGGTCTGAGAATTCTTATTTGTGGAACTTAACAAAAGTAAATACAACATATAGATATAAATAGCAGTTTTTACTGACTAAAAGTAGAAAGGTGGCTTATAAATGATCAAGCAGGATTACCAATACATGTTTATTATATACACATTTGTTTCCTTTAAATTTACATTGTTAGAATCGTGCAATATTTTTCAATATTGAACACCTCGATACAGCATGAGACGTGCGTCTCAATACGGTATAATATATTAGGAACTACTTTGCAAACAAAACATGCCCACTTACTAAGCAGACATTGTAGGTTTCAATTTATTAGATTTGTTTGTGGATGAACTAAAGAAGTTGCTTCGTCTTTTTGAAAGTAGAGATCATAAAGTGAACGATGTGGACAAGTTAACTTAGTCACGAATGAAACTTTTAAAGAAGCAAACGAATGAACGAATGATATTCGCAATATCCACAATAAACGTGAAATGCACCGAATTGACCCAATACATACAGGCTATCACAAGCAGAAAAGCTGAATTGAGTAGGATCAACATATAAACAAATTCCATCCATTTTAAACCAATTGCAAAAGTTTTTTCAATGAACATTCATTCAAATGACTAGAAATTTCAAGTTGAAGAAGACCACAAGGATATTTTTGAAATTAATGTCAAGTTACTGTTTTAAAATGCAGCATAAATTCAATTACTTTTTCTACTTTTTGGTAGTTTATTCCTATATATTATTAAGCGTTAGGAAGATGAGAGAATTAGTGCATGATAAAAGGTTACTGCATTTGTATAGGAAAATATGAATTCGTTTCTTCGTATTAATTCTTTAGGATAAATATTTCGCTCCAAAGGTCGTGCAATGAGTCAGGAGATACAAAAGCGCAATAAAAACCAGGAATACGAATACGGACTAAGGCTAAAGAATGTCATAACCTAATAAGACGGCCTTCGTATCCAGCTTAAACGGATCAAGGGGACCATCAACACAATTCGGCATAAAAGCCTGAGAATACAAACCCGCGAGCAGGGCATGACTCTAGTCTCAATTCCTGCTGCAGTGAAATTCATTATATGCAACGGGAAGGATAAAAGCCGACCTCTGCATCATTCGCTGCAAGCGGGTGTTGATAAATGCGGGTTATCTTTTCCGAATTATTATGGAGAGTTGTGCCCTCTTCCATGTTTCTGCTAATTATAATAAGAGAGTTGTTATACCCCGCGCGTGTGCCAAGTTTTAGCTCCATGTTGCTTGGCAGTAAGAGAAAGAGTTTCCACAATAGCATAATCTATCTGACTTGCTGCGCTACCTTCTGTGTTTATTCACTCGAAACTGATTACAGATGCACTCTTTAGAAGACCATTTGAATAAGAATTTGTGTTACTGGGTAGTAAACTTGAAACCGATGAATATCCTCGCCATTTTAGGTGGGGGTTCAGAATGAAGGTGGTCAATAACGCTAACGCCGTAGCCTATGGCCCTCGTACCAAGTTAAAATTTCACTTGATACTGATACTGGACACGCGTACTATTTCCTACGGAAAATCTCATTGGCACATAGTTCTTGGAGGCTGCATCTCTGAATTCACGATACGTATTTTAGATCAACACACACTCACAGCAGTTAATATGCCGGAGTGCACTGTTGCTGTTATAATAGGACCTAGTAGGTGTTCCGCAAGCACAATGAGCCTTCTTTTAGTAGAATCGCTTGTCGATGCTTCCAGGTCATTGCTTCCATTTAGTGTCAAGACCCACTCTGCAGACTATACGGCAGTATATATAACAAAGACAGACCTCAATTATGTGATGCATGACGAGCTGGCGGCATCATCGAATGCGCGGGTCGAAAAGTCTGCTCTCGTGTTTTTAAGGTGGATGTTCTGTATTTGCTAATTAACAACGTCACGTTAGTGTGGGCTTCGGCAATAAATACGCTCAGTTTTTACCGCTAAGTTTCAACATAAAATGACCAGAACTTTCATGGTTCGAAAGACAACACTGATAAAGACACTACCATCGTCCCTGGCACACGGTTTTACTTCATTAACCTTCACCGCAGTCGACATGAGGGATTTTACGCATCGATTGGAATCCATGTCAATGGAATCTTAATATAACAAAATGGAAGTACATCTTCTCCGGCTAACGCCGCACATAAAATCCTTACAACTATCTTTGTATCTATGTAAGGCCCCTTATACACCATTACGCATGAGATTCTGAACGTCATCGCACACAAAAAACGATGGAATTATTATCTACCTGACCTTTGCCATGAATATAACACGTATTTAGAAATCAATATAAAGGTAAAATAAGTCCATGGGTAAGCATCCTAATCTAAACCAATTACACAAGTCATTGGTACCGCTTTACTACCAAGCGTTAGTGGAATACGAGGGAAATTTGGATGGATTCACAAAAAGTCCCCATAATGACAGGCAATACTAATCCTTGGTGGAATAACATTTGTTCCAACATGTGCTTGACACGCCCCTATTCACGTGAGAATGTAAACAGATAGACATGGAACACTAGGGCAACCTAGAAAAGTCACTATTGTCTGCTATAATGCCGATGCCGTTATTTGTTGAAACGCTCTCGGGAGTATCGTTTCTTCCGCGGTATTAACGCCCCTTTATCACATGGTGCACTTTAACATATAGTATGTGTAGAATACTATTTTTGATGCTACAGCATGTTAAATATCACTGTACGCAAGTCTGATTGGTCCAAATAAGCTGATGAAATTCTTGTGTAGCATTCTCTTTATTGACTGGCTGGATCGTGGGAAAATTTAATTAACCCGTCTGCTGGAACGTTTTATTTTACCACTACTAACAAACATTTTTGGCGGCCATTTTTTTCGAATCTACTGCACAAAGGTAATTGTGGAAAAGAGGTCACGTCTGTCTAAAGATGGCCTATTTAGCTCCACATGGGCACGTTATGCCATGCATAGAAACTAAAAACGGCGTTAAATACCCAAACAAGAACAACAACAAATAAAACTAAGGGAATTGGTCAATTAATAGCGTGCGCGTGGAAAGGGATGGTGGTATACCTGAACTTTGAATCCACCTTTCAACATGACTGGTTTAAATGTTATCTTATAGGAGTAAATAAACACACCTCTGATCACAGAAGAATGTAAGCATAAACCGGTCTCCAAACTGAAAGAACGCTATTCAACCACAGCATATTTGCTCAGTAACATAGCTCTTATCATGTGATGCAATTCCGTATTCGTCTATGTCTACCATAGTCTGCTGTCCCAAATCGAATAATGCAAATATCCGGTCACAAATACATTACTGTAAATCTGGAATATCAGCCTTAATCATACCTTCACATAGCCTACAATGTGAGCACTTAAAAATGAAACTGATAGGGACACTCTCGCTGTT
Organism: Megalonaias nervosa; assembly: GCA_016617855.1. Classification (NCBI taxonomy): domain Eukaryota; kingdom Metazoa; phylum Mollusca; class Bivalvia; order Unionida; family Unionidae; genus Megalonaias; species Megalonaias nervosa. The sequence goes on along the minus strand of JAECUM010058221.1, from coordinate 6,542 downwards.
AAACATGTCTCTAACCGAAAAATTGGACCTCGTACTAAACTTACACATTCATTCTGTATTGAAAAATGATTTTAAGTCAAAAATTCTATTTATTCGAAACAACAGTTGCTCTTTGAATTGTAATTGCTTAACGTAATGCTAATAAATTGTACTAGTCATAGAAAAACAAATTAAAGGTGTACCATCTTAGTCACAATGGATGATATTCATTTTTCTTCTTTGGACTCCTATTTCCATTAAAGTAAATCTTGTGATATAAAGAATCTCAAATTGGTAATGACTTAATATTAACTTATGAAACTACTTGAATAATGCCCACCTTTTGCACCCCAAAGCTAGCAAAACCTGGACATTATTTAAATTGTTAATGCTCTCAATATTAAATCATTACATCGTTGAGATCCTCTGTGTATCACACGGCCTAATAAACTAAAATGCCATGTGATTTCAAAAAAGATATGTTGTTTCGCACCATCGTAGTTGTAGCTATTGAACGTGCTTTTGAGCGTATAAATGACAAAGCCGGTACTGGATCTAAAGATAGTAATCAAACTCACTTTCTCTTTGATATTCTTGCCATTGCAACATGACGATAGGTTAGAAGTGCTTAGTCGCAGTGGGGGGTAACCCCCACTCATTCTGGGTCAATTATAATTCCATTTCATGATTCTCATCGAGGAATTATAATGTAGCTATAAATAAAATTACAATATTTAGTAAGATTTTAGTAAAATAATCAACATCTAAAACCCTTTGGTTACAATTGTGCACAGAATTGGCATATTCTCCACACTTTCAGCTTCCATCGTGGTTGCCCGTGAGTTTCACAATTTCAAAATAAAGGTTAGTTGCCATGACCGGAACTTTCAATAAGGCGATAAAGGAAGAAGAAATCCGCATTCTCGCCGATACAAAACTCAACGCAATACCGGAACATATGTCTAATTCGCTTCTGGGCAGCGTCATCTCCTGGGGGGGGAATTCAAGCTCATCTTTAAAAAAGCCAACAAATATATTAAGAATGATACAGGAGCTGTGTAGTACACGACATGATCTACAGTTGTCATTCGCGGGGTGGCAGAAAACAAACTGATAGCCAATAAAAAAGAAGAAGCCGCGAAGAAATCATGAAAAAGTCTTGCAGTAATTTTTCAATATGCCGTGGATGGTCTCTGTAAACTATTCAAATCACATGACCAGCAAATAGGACTAGATTAATAGAACAGTCGAAACATCTGGAATAACAACTTTGTTCCTTTCGTGTTTTTGCTTTATGCTCAAGAGCACATGAGGTATCTTCCCAGAGCACCGTTATTGTATGAAATATTGGGTCCACCTTAACGTGTTATTTCGCAGCGCAAAAATATCGCCCGTCGCCGTTATGCGATTGGTAAAGATTATTTGATATCCGCTTCCAGACGTCGCGCTCCAACATTTGTATAAATTTATGGAATACATGATTACTGCTGGTTGCACAGCTCAGTTTCCTTTGTATACTCTTGTCAATGACGGCCTCAAGTGCAGTCGTTACCTTTCAGTAAGGTTTTATCTGAAGCAGTAGATAATGCACTATCGGTGACTTTGTTAGTAGCATCTTTACTAGTGACAGGCAAACATACATGTTTCACAAAAACAAATATTACCATTGATAATACTGTTAAAGGCAAAACACGTGTTTAAGATAGCAACCTGTATAAATGTCGCTTTTCTGGCCTTCTATGTAAATATGGTACACCTTGAAATTGTAAATAATATTGTGTTTAACATTGAGGCTGCAGATACCCCACACACTACATTTTGCCACGTAGACAGTGTTTTTGTAGATATAATACGCATATGTGGCTTTATGTTGTTTCAGGCGTTACCTATTTGTCAATGCAAACAGTGCTGCATTACATTAAGCTATACCTATGATTTTAAATCACAAAACTCGCTTATCCAGCTTTATTTGCCGCAAGTTGTCAGTTGCCAAATGTATACTACATTTGATTAAAAAGTGTATCTGTACTAGATGTATACAATTAAAAATCTCGCTGAGAGACAATTAAATAGACCAAAATTTTCGCCAAGCGTGACAATGTTTCGATATCATGACGTTTCAGCATCCGGGACCCGTTTAGTCGACACATGATTTAACTAAATATTTGCATGGCGAGACACTTCTTGTCCACCTTTGATCAGATATTATCGGGCAAAGAATTCATTTAAGTGGTAGGTGGTCTTACATTTTACTCTAGCATACGATGCACATACAGAGGTTTGGTTATTCTCCCTGTATCAAATTATGACATACACACATAATGTATATCTAATCTTAAACACGTTAGAGACATGTCTGACGACTGATTGTGATGTATTGACGTATGTTTGAATTCGTTGTGTATTGTCTGGTGTCATATACAACTTTGAAAATTATATCATGCAGTCAAATAGAATATCGTGTATGAGGGACATTCGACTAATCCTAGGATCCATAAAAACATGACCACTCCGAACCTGCACAAAATACAAATTATTAATGTTCTAACCTAAATATTTAAAATGAACGAGTTAGTACTTGTGTGACTTCATGTACATTTAAAATAGCCGTTGATCAAACCCTTGTCATCAAAGAAAAGAATAATATATTAATGATAATTTTCTCACTTGATTTAGGTTCCATAATATGACTATTGCGTGACTGCCAAGCAAGAGTAATATCAAAGTTGAAAGACCCGTGTTGAAGATTTATAGGTCGTGGGTTGATTACATTTGAAATATACACCACTAATCTGTACTCGTCTGTTAACCTATACTTATTTCTCAGTATTGCATTATCATCCGATGGAATGATGGCATATTTATATTCCTAGGTATGTATCTATACACATCTTTTACTGCCTCTCGAAGCAAAACACCAACTCGGTTTTGTATTTGTTACATGTCCCCTCCATGAAGCTTTAAGTATTTGTATGAATTTATAATGTTGATTAAATTACAAGAAATTAAGACTGGCAAAGTACATTTCGCAGATCTAAGGATAAACGCGCAGACGGCAATGACGATACTTAAATAGTTCTGTTCTGTGTGTGCAACACGAATATACAGGTTAGGCATTCGTAGAGAACGTTAGATCAACCATGGAGGATGAACTCGGTATTGCTAAGCATAAGGGGTCGGATACTAAAGAATCAAACATTTGAGTGAGCGTGGTTGGATAGCCTATGTTTTTCTTATTCCCAAAGACCTCAAGATCACGATTGTTGTCAGTTGAACGTTTTTCAACGCCCTAATATTTCATCAATTTTGTCTCTGATCACCTAATGACTACTTATTGCAAAACTCAAATTTCAAACTTAGTAGACAACATTTCTATCATGCCTTTTAGCTGTAAATATATTTTCCTAAAGCAACTAACCTTCTTTTCACAATTATTATAATGACTATGGCGATGATAATTCCAATGATGGCAACAGCTCCACCAATAGATCCGCCTAGAATGCTTGGTTCAATTGGATTATTGCTTCTCTGGTTTACGGTCAGGCCTATAGCTAGAAATGAAACACCCGAAACATATACTTGTCTGGATACTTCAAAATCCATCGGGCTGTAAAATATACCATTCATGCTATATGGATATTCTGATAACCGACCGTAATAAAAAATAAAAATATAGAGAAAGTATTATAAAATATCTAGGAGATCAATACATAAATTACATATTAACGTGATTGAAATACAATTTAAGTCTAAATAATTATGATAACTTTTGTAAGCAAAACAATTTTGTCGGCCGACATGAGGACTGTCTCAGGAAAGATAGATCTTTGACGGTAGTATCATGAATATCTGTTTCTAATCGCATATGTATAAGCTCGCAAATCAATAAAAAGAAGTCAGTACTAGGTAGTAACGTTTATCATTTTGACCATATAAGATTCGAGTACTAGCGTTGACCGTTTACAAAAATTGGTAATCGGTCAACCGGTCTCAACCCTCCCTTTCATCCCCCTCTGCCGCCACTTGTCTAGTAACGCCAAACGTAGTTAGTAAGGTAAACAACTGCTTTAAATATGAATAGAAACATTGTAATACCTCTGCCACCGTTGCAGCCCAATGATATACATTTACCGTAATCTGGTGCTATAAGATATGATACTGAATGATATTAATATCATCTTTACTCATAATTGATACAAACTCAGAACAATACGAATTATGGCAGAAAACGAGAGCTATAAAGGCCGTCTCATGTTGTCTCACATCCATTCTCTTTATCTAACTTTATTTCTGCGCTCGCCTTCCCACTCATTGATAGCGCGTTATGTATACAGCAACGCCATTACGTGGGAAGGGGTGATGGGGCTCGAGAGATAAACTATGGTCGAGTTTTATTGCATACCTAAATCACATCTAGATCCGTGCCAGCCGGGTTGACAGCCAGAAGTCTCAGAACAGTTACCCATAATTCGATCACAAGTTCCATTTAGACATCTTCCACACTCATATGCACAGTTCTGGCCGTAATGCTTTGAATCGCACACTAAAACATAAAACAATATATGGTTCAAGGTTCTAACTACACAAAATCAAACTTACTGATTAGCTCTGTTGCATATTGGAATGGGAATAAGTTTTGATTATTCCTGTCATTCAAGCAAAGAAACCTGAACACGTGAAAGTAGCTGTACATTCGTTTCTAACACTATTGAAACGTTACCAATATTTACCGTCACGATGTTAGTGTTATGCAGTATGCAAGTTTAATCAAATAGACTATAGAAATAAATCTGAGACGAAATTTATTACTAGTACTACGTAATTCAGTCAAATATTCATCCAGGCAGATTATAGTGACCATACAATAAATGAAGTTAGCGCCACTAGTGCAGAATATGATCCATCTTACTTGTATCACACTTCTCTCCATACCATCCTTCTGTGCATAAACTCAGTGGACAGGAGCCGTTGACTTTGTTACAAATGGCGGAGTCTCTGCAGTTACCACACCGTGTTGTACAATTACCATAATAGGCATCATCACAAGCTAAACATACGAGAGATGTTTGTAAAATATTTTGTAAAAGTTATATGCCAGTCCATTATATGAAATATATTTTAAACATGGTGCGCATCACATTTCAGCCAAGTTATCATCAGTGTACTGATCTACGTTTCTAGCAATATCTTTAAAAGTTCCCTTTGTAGCAGTGCTAAATCTTAGATAGGTGGTTAGAATAATATTTAGATGATGATAATTCATTGATAATTTATCGATGAAATTCAAATAGAGGTCTGGGGAAATTAAAAATATCCTTATATTTTTATTTATTTTTCTGAAATATTTAATTTAAATATAAAGTACCCAGTAACATTGATAAATCGGAACCAAAATTTAAAAATAGACCTCACATATTATCAGTAAAGTTATATTTGCTTAATGTATCATATGATCGGTAACCACGGGTATTGCGTTGTCTTTGTGAATACATGACTGTAAGTTAATATTTAGTATCATGTGGTCAATATAAATGAAACAGCTATTATGCTTACGACAGTAAATTAAAGGAGCTATTTCAGCAAATTAAAGAATTATATACCAATATCACATCTAGATCCCTGCCAGCCAAGCTGACAACCAGCATCCTTTGAACAATTTCCGGTGAATCTGTCGCAGGTTCCATTCAGACAATGTCCACACTTAGATTCACAATTCTGACCATGATAAGTCTCATTGCACTCTGAAAACCAGGATAAGTCATTTACAGTATTATGTTTGAAGGATTATACGATATAGTAAATAAATGAAATTTTGCGTTTAAGTAGTAATAAATATTCAAACTCCAAATATACGTGAACAAGCAGATAATTAAGGCTGAGCTAATATATCTACGTTTAACACCATTTGCCTGTGATCTGTTTCCTTCAGTACCTTCCATGGACTAATTTCGCAGGAACACGTTGTCGAAATACAAAACAGTTAGTGACGACAATATAACAGAATGGATCTTCTCGTAGGGTCGCAATAGCTAAGCTACCTAAAACGTTTGTATTCAGCTTTTCAACTTTACCAATCGGACTCAATCGAAGATTTCAACAACAATCACAACCCATCATTTATTCTCATGCTCACCTTTCTAATCTAGTATCAGTCGTCACTGAACATATTGGCTCTAGACTCCGAACCAAACAAACGCCCATTTGAATTACTACTTGCAAATTTAAGTCACGGAGTAACACAAGAGAAGGATGGTTTTCTCATCTTTCAAATCCTGTATTTTTTGACTGGAAATTTGCTATAATCAGAGCTAATATTAGGAACTAACAAATTGTTACTGAACACCAAATTATATTATACATTACAAATGTTTCCAAACATTTTACGAAATAATCTTAAAATATCCAGGTCATTGAGTATATGAGCATAATACTAATATATGACATGTATTATTACGTTATAGTTTGAATATCTGCATAGGTGAATTACACACACACACACACACACACACACACACACACACACACACACACACATATATATATATATATATATATATATATAT
>JAECUM010058220.1:0-13463 GCA_016617855.1 Megalonaias nervosa | reverse complement strand
TTAGTTTTAACTATGTCATAAAATGGTTAGATATAATAACAGTTCAAACGGGATATTATATGAAGGAATGCTTAGATACCGACGTCATGACGTCACCAGATAAAATTTTTAAGCGAAATCTAAAAACACCGCATGCTTATAAAAGGGAAACATATTCATGGTAAGTCATAATTCACACAAATACGGAATGGCATTCATAATTTCCCTTGCACATTAGTAAATGTGAATTAAAACATCCTGGTCTTTAGTGAAAGGTTTCATTTCGTCGCCAAGGCAAATTCCCATGAATCTCAAATGCAGATAGTTGGAATTTTATTTTGCCTTATATTTTACTTTCATTTTAGGGTCTTAAATGAAAGTGTAAACTGTGGATTGAAAGTTTGACTCTCTCATACGATTGTCAATTTATTAAAACAAGGTTGAGTAAAGTGTGCCTTTAAAAGTACGACTCATCCAAACCTTCATCTATTCTATTTATAATAAGGCTGTATAAAGTATGGATGGAAAAGTTGGACTCAGTCACAGATTTAAAGTTAATCATTTTTATTTGGCACCATGTAGAGACCATAATTATTATTCTGATTATAAAAATTGTCAAAATGAATTTTCCTTAAAGGACAATACCTAAACAAAATGGCCACTAGTTTGATATCACCATTTTAATTTAAGATCCGCAAAACACGATTGGAAGTCTTATGGTGGAAACCCATGAAGGTATTAATGTTCATTAATAACAAGTAGTGATAACAAGATTTTCATGTTGCCCACTGTTGCAGCCATATTAGTATCATTTTCTTTGAGGACCAAGTATACATCATGCGAAGTATTTTGGGACAATCCCATGCTAATTTGACCATCCATAAAGGGGTAGTAGCGATAACAAGATTTTCAAGATTGTCGCTGTGGAGGCTATATTGGGATACAGATCGGCACCATCTTCATTAACGACTAAGCAGACATCATAAGAAACGTTTCAGTGAAATCTCGATGTTGATATGACCATCCATTCCGGAGGATAGTAATTCTGAAAATACAAAAAATGCCGTGGCGACCATAGTAGGCATGAAATCGGTAGGTTTGCTTTGGGACCAAGTAGGTCTCATGCATCATATGAAGTCTTTTAGCGAAAATCCCATGTTGATATGACCATCCATTTAGGAGGAGTAGCAATACCAAGACTGTCAAGGTGGCCACCATACTGAATGTGCCAGCGACTAGGCCATGGGTTGAAAGTGTGTGTATAGTTTCATCGCAATCCTCCAAGTAGTTTAGGAGTAGCGATAACTTGTTGGATGATGCACGATAGACAAAATCCCATCCCATAAGCTCTTCTGGTCTATGACCAGTACAGCTACAAAAAAGTAATAGACAGCGCTCATCGCCTTTCTGATTGAATTCAGAGCATGTGCAGTACATCGACAAATACGAACCTTTAAATGCTACTTCGTGCGTCGAATTACCCGAATGGATCAAAGAAAGAAAAGATGGTATCCTCATAGGAAACATATATGCCAACAATTATTTTTTCTTTTTCACATAATCGTTGGTTACGTTGTTTAAAATGCACGTTTAGCACATTATTGGCATTATCATGCCGAGGAAATGGGAACTAAATGCCTTTTTCAAGGACACAACCTGTACTGTGCCTATTTCTATCCCGCAACTCTAAGATTACGAGCCCGATACCATACCAACTTTTGCCCAAAACGAAAATTAAGAATAAGCAGAATGAACCTCATAAGGTAATAAAAATAAAGAGGACGAGTATATATATATATATATATATATATATATATATATATATATATATATATATATATATATGTGTGTGTGTGTGTGTGTGTGTGTGTGTGTGTGTGTGTGTGTGTTACTTTTAAACATGATGATCTGGAAGAGTACAAAGAGGAAAGTATTACTATTTTGATCTTTCTTATTTCAAAACACTCACAATAAATAAACATCCAAAGAGTGCTTTTTGAAAAAAAGAAACTATTTACATGATAAACTGAACAAATTCAAAGACTATTCTGTAGCGTAGGCAACACAATATACGTTTCGTAATACCGTTGTTGATCCAGCTTGGAAAACGAAAAATATGAACTTATTCCTTCAAGTGTCTACATCTATCTCAAGGTTATTCATTATTATTAGCAACCTGCTGGTTAGGGAGGTACTGACTGTAGTCAAGTATTTTACAAATTGGTCGGGTAGGATAGCTTGACTTGTGTACTATTACTATGTATTAAATATTGTAATTTCCAAATTTATTGGCGTCCACAGATGGTAACACGACACTTTTCAACTAAGCAAACATACTTCACATTTGCAAGGCAGAGATTGCAGGTTTTCAAGTACTCGATGATGATTATGTGACCTAAGGGTACAGAGATCCTGATTAAAACGACTGTCTTTTGAATTCCAAACAATGGTTTTAGCCTATTCGCTCCTATTAATCTGGTTCTGATTCACGCCTCTTCATCAAGGAGTTTTCGAGACACGACACTGACAACGAGTTAAGTATTGTCCCTAATAGATACGAAAAATATATTTCATTCGACTGTTGTAGTGAATAGCTAGAGATTTGAGGTTCAAGAATTTCCGTAATGGACAAAGCATTCAATGCTGACAGATTGCTTGAAACAACATGTCGGTTTGAACAAACTAGGCAAAAGGCCAAAGAAAGGACGTCAATTTCTATCCCTATGAGTATTTTGATAGCTTAGAACGATGCAGCTGACATCCATTGCAAGAAAAGAATATTCCTCTTTTCAGGCTTAAGCTCGAACATATCATATGACGTCTGTTGCCATGTAGAAAATATGATGAATTATTTTAAACTTCAAACATTAGATAGCCTTCATGACTATTAAGTCAGGAACAACATGAGGAGACACCCGTTCCACCAAAACAAAAGATCCATTTTTCGAGGAGGTCATGAACGTTTACCTTTCAACTTCAACCTAGACCGAATATACTTATATAGTTGTCCAGAATTGACCTATGAGGCTTCATTAAATGTATATGCTGTATAATTGGAATTGTTAATTGTTTATGGCAAGTTGTTGTGAACTGAAAGCGGAATTAGTAAATAAATTAGCATGTCACGGAATGGATACACAAATGCTAATAATGAATCATATGCTGATGATGAGGATGGATATCATAATTCCAAACCAAAGTCCTTCATAACGTGGCTAGATCGAAATAACCTATGAATCCGTGATGTGTCACTTAACGTTGGAAGACTCTATATTGGCTAGCAAAGAAAGAAATTGAGTGGATAAATGAAAACATGTTAAAAAGTATCCCAGAGAAAGCAGAGACTGTGTGCATTTTAAATGTCTATCAACAAGTTCCAATTCATTTAATCAATTACGTTACAGACGATCTATTAGTCAAAGAAGAATTGAATCTAGATGAAAAGTATTATTTCCCTTACAAAAGCGTTTCATCTAGGAGGGTAAAGCAACAATGGCAACTGAAATCACAATATTTCCCCATACAAAACTATTTCTTTTAGGCGGGTAAAGCTACAAAGTCAACCTTGAAAACATTTAAAATTTAACAAATCAAGGGAAATATAGAACATTACAAAGAGAATGCATACCGATCTATTGAGGACTTACAGTGTTGTGTTGGTATACAATGAAATACAAAAAGAATTGTTACGTGTAGATGTTTAAAATTATATAACAGAACCATATACAAACCCAGTAAGCATTCAAGTTTCCAAAATATAAATTTATTTAAGCAAAATATAATAATCAAACAAAGTGCAAGAATTACAAATAACTTACAATGTATGAATTCCTAGAATCTAATTCTATAACCCGGAACATGTTTTAACACGTTTTCACTAATACGGAAACTGTTCTAAGGTAATCCGATCGTGGATTGTATAGTGCTTGTGTGTTACCGTGATAACGCTACTAAATTCAACAGAATTCTTAATTCAGATGCTTCTACTTCAATGTAATCTCACGAATGTAACCTATGATTGAAGTGCCGGAAGTTTCACATAGTCTGATAGAAATTAGATATTTAAATCCTTGAATAATAATCGCATAATTCCAAAGTACTAACTGTTTAAAATCACTGAATATTCATTCTGCTAATCCAACAAACAATTTTGCTTAAGACTCTCACAAACGCTTATATAACTGTAGACGAATACACGTAACACGTGTATCTTCCTTATATAGTATTCTTATGCATTTCAAATAAACATCTCTGACTCAGAATAATCTCGAACAATGAACTCTTACTATTTCAACATAATTCAAACAGTCGTAAATAACAAACAGTCGTCTTCTGACCATCAAATCTCATTGGACCAATCAAGTGCTACAGCGCGTGTCAGGTCAATTGTACTTTGACTTCTCATGTTTATTCACACGTCCGGCAATATTGTTCACGTGTCATCGTGACCTGCATTCAGTTGTTTATTTCACCTTAGAGCCCTATTATTACGTAGTACAAATGTACATTTTCGATAGTACTAACCATTGAACTTAAGCAATACAAAAATATAACTTCATAGTTTCCAAAAAATTATAGTATAACTTCAAAGATAATACATAATTCCATAGGAAGAATTTACACAGATATTTTGAGGAATTACGGTGTTGTGTTGGAATAGACTGCAAAACAAAAACAATCTATACCGATGTATGGAGGAATTACAGTGTTGTATTTGGACTGAAATACAAAACGAATCTACAACGATCTGTAGGGGAATGGAATAAAATGCAAAAGGAATCTATACCGATCTATGGGAGAATTAGAATGTTGTGTTGGTATGGACTGAAATACAGAAAGAATATACACCCATCTTTAAAGGAGTTACGGTGTTGTGCTGGCATAGAATGAAAAACAAAACGAATCTATTCTGAGCTTTAATAAGAATGCACAGTGTTAACGTCAAGGAAATGGCTGATGTGTTAATTTTACTATAACAGGCACAAAGCTAATTACGATGAACTATAAAACTTACTATTTACTAACACATATTTTCTGTGTATAAGTGTTTAGACAAACAATTTTTATGACAACACCAAATAAACAGGCAATTACAAAAAAGGACAACATCTACAAACATTCAACAAAGAAATAAAGTTGTTGTAGTTTCTCACAATAAAGTTGCTGGCACTCCAATTAAAGAGGTTTACGGTCGAAACAGTATCCATTACAAATAGCATTTGAGGAAAGAAAGTGAGAAATGGTATCAAGAAGTGTGTCATCAAACAAAATGTACGATAGGGAAAATACCGCGATTGTTCTTTCAATCATGAGGATCATTAAGAAAAACTGATTTTACTGAGATCGGTCAGTCAAGGTATATTCAAGATAATAATCATTAAATAGCATTTATAATACTGACAGCTCGCATTTCCAGAGTCTGAGAAACTAATTTACAAAAACAAGACAATATTTAAAATCATTTAATTACAAATATGTCTCAAGTTCTCGAGGAAATTGGTGGACATGTCTGCTAGATTAGACATGTCAATGACATCATCAAATAGAACATTTGAAAGCAAGGAGCAAATAGACACGTATCTCGAAACACTTATTACACACTGACAAAGAAGTATGGCATATCAAATATTAATTTTTTTTGAACATTTCAAAAAGAAAGCAAACGCCCGTTTAACCTATATAAGAAGTTTAACATTTCTTACAGAAGCAACCAATAGAACGAAGAACATAAAAAGTAGGAGAAAAAAAAAAGGTCAAGTAATGAAAAAGTTTTAAATATAGCAAACATCTTGCAAATCAGACGGTGATTTATTTGATTCATTATTATGGTCAGCAAATCGAAAGAGATTGATATAGTACTCGATAAAATTGAAACAAATAACACATCCCCAATAAATGACTGAGCTACTTAAGTTCGTGAGTGACAATAACTTGCTGCATGTGCTATATGTAATAACGGAATCATTACACCCAGGAGCACAGGCACAGACGTCCCTGTTGACTGGGTACGAATGGTCGTTGTAAAAATAAGGATCAGAAACGTTAGGAAATGAGATGAAATAAAGAATCTGATACCACTGATATGTTAGAGGATGATCTAAATATCCCAATCAACAAAGAGAACACCTTATGTTTCTTTCACATTTGATGGCCTACCAAAATGAAATGTTTAAACTTACTTAATGTTTCATCTTTCCACCCTGCCATCGAATTTCTGGCGCAATTTGTGTAAAATGTTTTTCCTCATGAAGGAGTAAAATAAACTTTACTTGCGCAGTTGTTATCTATGCTTACAATGTTGTGCGAAAGCATACGCTGTTTGTGCTTCACTAATGTGAACAGAGTAGTGCGCGATTTCTGTTGTAGGTGTAATTCGAATGGCAGTAGTTAATTCTTCATTATAACTTCAACCAATTAGCATCAGTTGCAGGTTTAATGACTTACTGGTGTTTTTTGTGAAAAGTGAAAAAGTTTATTAAATCCAACAGTATCAGCGTTGGAATTGATTATGTCTATGATACTGCCAGTTGACATAGACATACATTTAAGAGTGACCTCCTTTAGACTGATGAATGAAGAGATCTTATTCGTGGCCATGCACATCCAGGAGGGAAATATATGAGAAAATTTATACCAATAGGTAATAATGTATATTCATTCTAGCACGAGGTCCTAGATACCAAAAACCTGCACTTTGAATGGCTTAATATCACATCAAGACTGCAATATATGACGTCATGAAATCAAATGATGTTAGAGTTACAGACAGCTTACGGATTACATCCAATTCACCAGCATCATCGTCATTTTCGTCATCGTTTACTTCATCGTCATAGCTAACTAATATAAACACAGACACGTGTGATCAGCTAGAAGTATACAGCTTCAATTAGGTTGTAAAACCAGCGCGGGAATTTAACTTTATAGAGATCTCAAATGTTATGGGAAATAGACAAAGCATATCAACCCATTAACATTCAAACAGTCAAATCAGACTAGTTTGATATAGAACGTACAGTTAAATAAGACAATGATATATACCAGCAAATCATGGTATGTCAAGATACAGCTTATGGAATACTTCTAAGATAAAACACTGTAATACAGAGAAATTATTGAATATACAAAAGATGTGCTAAATTGAAGTCAAGGGCTTGCAGGGCAAATTTAATGTCACAAATGTATTGGTGTTGGGGGTCGTTTACCACAATCGGAACAAAATAATAGAAAGCAAAACTTTTCCTAATATTCATACAGCTTATCTTAGTCTACTTTTTTTTTCTCTTTTCTTTCGTGTATCCTCTATCTCTGGAAAGAGACGATGATGATGATGATGATGATGATGATGATGATGATGATGATGACGACGACGACGACGATGATAATAATTTCCCGTTAGAAAACCACCTTCATCTGTCAACGTGGAAACCAGTACATACGCCGTTCCGTCTGGAGATGTACCTAGAGATTATCTGTGTATGTCGTGGTACACAGCAAGTGTGTTGATTGAATTTGAGATAGAGTTTGTTTTGGATGTGATGTGCTCATTTTTATATCTGATCGCTTGAATCGTAGGTAGTATTTCATTTATAATAGAAACAACAGATAAATGAAGAAATAATTATTGAAAGCTATGACCTTCATAAGAATGGTAATGATATACACAACTAATCTGTAGTCATATGACCTCTGTGTTATGGTGGCCGATATTGGCCGACATATTTACAATGCAAAGAAACTAAAATTTGTACATGAAGGCATTTTTCTAAAATGTGTTCGTGATAGTCTACAACTACTAAGTCACACAAATTTGTGCATATATATATATTTTAGCAAAAATGTATTAATAGCTTTTAATGAACAAACTGCTAGTTGGTGTTTTTCTTAAAAACATGGCAAGTTTTTGTCATACATCATACAGTATTTAAAGTTTATTTGGTTGTGGATATGGGACTATATATGACTCTTTGAAAGAGAGACATCTTAGGCGTGGATATGAGACTATAGATTACTCTTTGAAAGATATTTGGGGCATGGAAAAGACTTAATTATATGTTACAGCCTATCCATGTGTTATGCTTATGGCATTAGGAAGGTACGTAGTTATGGGAGACAGACAGACAGACAGACAGAGACACAGAAAGTGCGGGTGCCCGAATTTTGAAACAGATGCAGACAAATGGAGTCTTAACCTTGATCGATCTCAATTTTATCCAACATTAAATCTTTGCAATGAAACATATTTCAATATATTTATATTGCAACTTATGTTCTAAATGAATAACTAAAAAGCCAACGATTACCCTGAAATTCAATAACTGGTGTCCATATTGCTAAACATGCCTTTGTAAATATGCCTAGTAAGTGAATAATTCGGGGAAAAGTGTTTAAGAAAAAGCTTGTACAATGTTTGAAAACATAACCAGAAGATGTTAATGCGCTTATTTTAAACGTTCATTAACGGTATTCCTTTTACAAAACCTTTATATATTACAAACTCTGTTTAAAATCAGAAACAACTATATTACGAAATATATTTTCAACTGTACATTAGATTTATGTCACAACTTATATCTATTAAAGCTGACATTTTCTTGTAAGTGTAGATTTCATCAGTACGATGGCGACAGAATTCACTGGAAGCAAGATAAACTAATTTAAAGAATATGTTATGTAAGAAGTTTCTATAGCTTTTCCAATCATAAATAATTCATCCAATGACATTGAGGTTGCCAATGCGTGGACATTCAAGTGAATCCTGCAAATCCTGCCTCCATCTGCCATCGTGCTGTCTCGGGCTTCACGACAGTCATCTATTTATCAGCTCGACACTCATAGAGTTTATACAGAACAAGAGTTGAAATTTTAAAGGATGTCCTTGTTCCAGTTTAAACCGCCCAGTTCTTGCAGGTTTTGGCCCAACATTGTAATAACTAGGACTTGCTGAATGTATAACGTGCGCTTCGTTAGATCTGGGGCAAGCTGAAAAAAAAAACAATTTCAAATTTTTATATATTGGCTTTAGATTTACGGACTGTAAAGTTATTTGTTATTAAAGACTAACTCTATTAGGCGATATATACTATTTATTAATTAATTACATACACCAGTCGCGAATGAGAGACAAGACTGTCCTGTAAGTACTTTTCTGATTGAACTTAAATCTTACTAAAAAGCAACACATAAACCAACAGATGATGTATGTCAATTGTGCTCTAATGTGGAATGTTTGAATACTTTTATTAGCAAGAAGAGTTGAATCATATTTACAGCTAATTAGATTATTGCTAGCACTACATCTCCTCTCCTGAGTATGTTAGCATTTAAAATGAAATGGGGTCTGGGGAACGCATTTCTAAACAAACTGTTCCAGCTTCAGTGGTTTTCTCAATCTTCCCGAATCTCTGCTTCCCACAGTCTAAGTGTCCCTATCGTCTCATCTCAAATCATGCCCATCATTAGCTTCATAATTAGCTTGGGTCTCTATCACTGTTACATATCTTCCCCCTACAAAAAGGACTGTCCTCGATCATTGAACATTTAAAACTATCCCATGTTTTTTTGTTTTGTTTTTTAATTTAATTTGTTCCAAACTTTTTAGTACACTTTCGACAACATGTCTCATTACGACTGTATGCAGATCAATCATGACTAAAACATCAGTAAAATCAGTACCAGGATGTATACATGTTAAGTTAATCGAACATAATATACCAGTTACCTATCAGTATTTACATGTACATGTACAATATTGTTAATTAAGTCAATAAAACACAAACCCTATACACATTCACAGTCACTCAATCAGACAACGTGTGAACTGAACTATAGTTAGTTTAATAATCACTGAATATTCATTCTGCAAACTTAGTTTAATAAAGGCTAGTTAATGGCTCTTCAACAGTCGGTTTCAGGAGATTATGTAATTTGATCCATTAGCAATGGACTATTTGAATGACATATTTACACACCTCAGTGTCTGCAATCATTGTCTGGAATTTTACCTATGAGTAAAGTGACTCACGAATAGCAAAACGAATACGCAAGGAATATTACAGAAGTACCAAAACGTAACTGCAGAAAAATGATACAACAGACAACATATACATCTATATGAAATCGCATGCTCGGTTAAATTCTGACGTAATTCCATGTGTGAATAGATGCAATAAACTGTAACTACCGTTTCTTTACGGTAGTACTACGTTTGCGGCGATTGAAGTTTTCCTCAAAGGTCTGGATAAGCTGAGACGGAACCTTCTCTGGTTCTACCTAGTCTATGTCCTTTGCATTAATACCTCTTTCTGATCTTCCACCTTTTAAAATTCGCATACAAAGTGACACGTATTTCTACAATTTCTGGATATTCTAGACCTTCATAATTATCTTCAGTCTCGGGACCACTGTCATAGTGTTTTCTATAGTCATTTTGGTGCCTATGGAAACAACACAGGATCTGGTGAAAAGTCATCCGGGTCTATAAACAATTCCAATCAATTTGCGGGTACAGTTTGTTCAGCTTGATTTTTCATTGTGTTTATTGTGACAACGTTCAATCTGATAGCTGTCTGGTGATATTTTGTTTGATTCGAGTAAATGTTTATTAGAATTTTTTTTAGAACATCTGTCTTGTAATCACCTATCTCTTAATATGTTGTCTCCGAAAATGCCACGTCGATTCGCAGACGAGTGTCTTCACAATGCATCATGAATAAATGTTTTCTTGTGTTGACTCCTGAATACTTCTGTTATAGGCAAACAAGACATAAGGAATGGACTGGCTGCAGGTCTTGATTGCACAGCAAACACAGGATTTGAACCAAAAGTATTTGTCCTTAAACATGAAAACCCAGTAGAAAAAATTCTTACATCTTTTGGCATGTTTTTGTTGAATTTAAGATGTCTAGCAGTTACATTATGGCACCCGTGCATTATATCATCAATAAATGAGTGCAGTATCATTGGTTTCTGCATGAGTCCACCAACTGTTTGACCCAGGTTACCGTATGTGATATAATATACAATTTATCAATTCATAGTCGGAGCCTTGGCATTGTCGGAGCCTTGGCAGCCACCTTTCTCGCATCTCATGTATTCTCGAGTAAAGTTTTGTTACACAAGAGAAAACTCACAATACAGGCCTGACTGCATCATCTATGTAGTAACCTCGCTAGAAGCTTACTGTGGGTAACAATCGCGATAGGCTCACCGCGGGTTCACTAGTGCAAATACAGCTCGTTTGATATAAGTTAACGTCGTGGGGTATAGTAGACTTTGAACTATATCAGTAACTGAAATCGAAAAGTCCATGATGACACTGCTCAAGCAGTTCCAAAATTTTACAATGATGTTATAATAATATATTAAACCATTGTGTTTTTTTTTCTTCTCCATTTCTTTTATGATTAAATACAATTTTCATCCCCTACCCTTCCTTCAACTCACTGACTGAAAATAAAGAATTACTCAAGTGACTGAACGATCGAGAAAATTACGCATTGTGTTTTGGTGACAAACCAACATCAAAGTGTAAATTTTCAAACTTCAAAATGATGCAACCTCAGAACCAGTGTTTTCTGTGGAAGAAAAAGAAAGACGAACAGCATAGCCCTAAGTTAGGGGGTCCTCGATCCATATTCTAAACGTTCGTTGCCACATTTGTTTCCAATTTCTATTTTCTTATTATTCAAATTATTGACGGGACATTCAAGTTAAAAGATAATATCCGCTGGACGATCTAGTTTCTTTTTCCTTATCCATTTCGTCGTTTTCGTTGCCGTGTCCTTTCACGTATCAGTGATGGCCTAAATGTAACAATGATGGTCTAAATGTAATAATAATGATCTAAATCGAATACGTGACAAGTACGTAAACGTTTCTGTCCTTGAAAAACACAAAAGTCTTTCGAATGAGAATAAAGATTCTGTTTATATTGTTGACCAACCTCCAGTTATTCACAAGTACTTTTCCTTATGTTTGAACTATTTAAGTGTACGTCTATCGTAATGAGATTGACTCACACTGAATTATTACTGTTCTTTCAGGAACACAAAGAGTCGAAGGCCAAACAGTGACAACATAACTGTCCACGGTGAACCATTTGTCGCATTTCTCGCAATAGTATGAGTATCTAAGAAATCTGTTGATATTAGTAATAAACTGGAAAGGATTGGGGTGATGTTATGTGCTAATGTATCTTCCGTCTCTAAAACTGAGACCTCCAAAAAAGATGATCTCCACGTGTCACATGTGGATGAATTTTCTCTTTAGTTTTCTGCTTCTATTGACATCAGCACATTGTATCTTACAAGTGTCTCTTACAAGTCCATGTTTGTTTCAAAAGTGTGTCTGCTTCACAGTGTTATTTGGGTTTGTGCATTTCTGTATTATTTATCCATAACCGCTTGGATTCTGAAGCATTGGTTTTCTTTGCTTCATCTTTAGCTACGACACTGGCTGAACCTAAACCCATGCTGTGTTTTGTGGTTGATGATCTTAGATGTATTTCTTCTGAGAGTGGAGAGATAATCAACGGATAATACTTTGCAACTTCTACTGCCCGAATCCAGTAAAATACGAATCATATACACAATCGCTTTTTCATTTGTGATATCGATGTTCTTCTTAGATTGTTGCACAGTCTGAATCATGTCGGTGATTGTGGGAACCATGAATTCAATAGACTTGCTACATGTAACCCGTACCGGAGATTTCAGTCTGTCATGTGTGATATGAAGTCGAATGTTATCTCGATATTAGGCCTGACAATTTCGTTTCACCTCGAAAAATATAAAATAAAGAATGTCAGCATTAAACTGAATACTTTCTCAGTAGAAAAATCTGTTTTAACCTATTTAAATCTAACACTGCAGTTTAGTGATATTGTTCAACAGTTTCTGGGATTCAGTTTTTCTTGCATTTTTAGTGTGAAAATACACTTTGGGTGCTATAGGTACTCTTGGACAATGTTGACTATCTAGGTGGTGGTAATGTGGCGGTGATGGTTCCATTGCAATCTAGGTCGGCAGAGCACTCTTGCGCTAACACCGGTGGATAATTACAAATCACGGAAACCAATATACCAGCAGAATTTCCGCAAAATAAGAGAAAAAGAAATCCCTCTTGCTGAATTGTCCAGTGGTGCTAGCTTCTTTAAGCCGAAGGCAGTCAATGCAAGAACATGATAAGCAATTATAGATTTCCATGTATTATGTTTGATGGTACAGTCATTCTGTATTATCGGGTTAAATATAATTTTAAAACGTGGTAAGCATTATGACGTGTAAATAAATTTACACACGCAGAACCAGCTGAAGTTGTTGCAATGTAGAACATGGATATTATTCTCCCTCTATGATATAATGCATTTTGATTGCGATAAAGAAGGCTGATGAGCATTGAGTTCTTGTATTTACATTAATTTGTATTCACTCCATATATACAGTTTAAATCAGCAGGATCCAACTTATATATATATATATATA
>JAECUM010058219.1:0-11464 GCA_016617855.1 Megalonaias nervosa | reverse complement strand
TGATATCACCGATAGCATCAAATATATAATCGTCATAAAATCTAACTGTCCTATCTCGTGGAAATATTGTTACAGCATCAGTCCATGCATGCGCATTATGATCGATGATTGTTATTGGAGCTCCATTTTTTGTGTATTTCTGTTTGTACAAAATTTCTCTAGTTAGTGGTTTTACTGTTATTGGAAATCTTAATTTCTTTTCTAGCTTAGCAACGCCGCTGATAGACGCTCCGGTATCCCTAACTGTTTCTGCCCATGCATTTATTTTTTTACGTCTTATATCTGTTAAACCGTTTCCACGTATTGCTTTTGAGAAATTTTCCATAACTCGTTCAGCTACACAATTTATTCTTGAAATTTTCATTGGTTTGAGATCCCCAACGCTAGTTTTATTATTTAGCGGACATACTGCATATATAACTGCAGTAACAGGATACACCCGCTCATAATATGGTTTATCAATACCAGTTAGCACACCTGGCTTGGATTGTTTATTTAATGTAACAGTATTATTTCCAGTATGAAGTCATACAGGTTCACGTTTGTCACGAATAATCCAAGTATCATCATCTGTCTGAACAATAAATTTTACTAAAATAATATATCTCTGTGCGTCAAGGTAGTTAATAATATTTTTACCTCGTTCGTCACTCATTCTAGCATCAACAACAACACCGCTGGTGTCGTTCATAATCCTGAATGTTGACCAAGTATGAGCCGCACCATCATTGCGAAATTCTTTTTTACCTTCATGGATACGATCGGTTATATCACTATTTATCAAAGCCAGATCTTGCATGGAAAAATTAAATTTAGATTTTGGTAGTTTATCAAGATCAAATCTTGCGGTGGAAGGTTCAGTTGTGGATAATCTCTCAAATTCCTCCATGCTATATTTAAAGCAAATATATATGTTTAATTAAATTTTAATTACATATATAATGATTCAAACAAACAACCGATGCCGATGGCTCATGATTGGATTTTCAACTCCTTGTAATAAATCATGCATAAATGAATTCTGTGGCCAACACATATGCAAAGTTTCCGAAGAGGTAGTCTAGGACCAAAACCGTGTTTACGATGCGGTGTTGGAGTCAGAGGAGAAACACGGTTATGTGTAGCGTGTGGCGGTAAAAGATACAGAGAGTTGAAACGATATTATGATAAGAAGTCGTCAGGTGAGTCTCCGTTAAAAACCGCCGAAGACTATCTGGCCAGATTTCAAGATTATCATTTAGACAAATAATATTATATATATACAAAATGGAACAAGGCGTGTTTTACAAACATCCAATATTTAAAAATTATGAAGCTTCTCGTGATGGTGTCATCAGACACTGTCAAAAGAAAAAGCCAGTCGGTACTGTTGATAATGCTGGTTATTTTAGATTTACTATTGGAAAAAAAAGATATCACTCACATAGGTTCATGTTCGAGTGTTTTTATGTGGTCATCGAAGATGGACTTGTAATTGATCACGTTGATCGAAATTGCAAAAATAATAATTTATCTAACCTGCGGGTTGTTACACAAAGTCAGAATTTAAAATTCGGAAGAGTTGGTTATAATGATAAGACTCCTTCGTTGGTTATATTCATAAATACAGAGACTGGTGAAGAGAGAATTTTTAATTCCATATACGCGGCTGCCAAATATTTCGGTATTTGCCATGCTTCAATATATCATGCTGCAAATAATATTACTAAATCAGCGTTTTCGAAAAAATTTCAAAAAAAAAAATCACGCTCCGGTATGTACAGTGAAGAGAGATAAATCCGTCATCACTGATAGAGCAATCAAGTAGTTGTCTCCCTTCTTTTTTGTTATTGCTTATACATATTCAGTGATAAGAATCCGTCATTGTTGATAGAGTAATCAAGTAGTTATTGTACTGTAGTCTAATTGTAATGTTTAAATATCTCTCCAGTCCAGACATCTCAACGTTGTGGAAGTATTAATTGCAGAAAATATATCCTCAAACAGAACATAAAAACATCAGCCGTGATATTATATTGTACACATATAGATCGCAGCAGACGACACTATACTGAATGAATCCATGCAGTTCTGTAGCAGGCGGAATATACCAGAATAATATCGATCCATGCATTCATTGCTAGATAGTTCTGCCTTGACTGTATGAAGAGGCTTGAAAATACAATATTTTAACAAGGCAGAAACGGCAGAAATATATAGAATTGCAGATTTTATTCAGAATCAGAATATTCTTTTGGTGTCCGTGACATTGTCTCTGGTTTCACAGTCACTGGTGAGACAGTGTGAATATTTATATACTTAAATTTAACTGTAATTCATAACGGCTCCGATAGCTGTGTGGTTAAGGTGTTTGCGTGCGGATCCACTAGTGTAGACTCTCTGCGTGTTCGAGTCTCCAAAAATGCTAAAGATATATTATCTTGCATTCGGCGACAGATGCTATATGGTGGGGGCGCAAGCAAGCCCCATGAGATTTCATGTACCCTCACCATGTTGAACAACATGGTGGGTGCAGTTTTGCACTTACCCCGGGGTTTGATTTGGTGGGGGTTACATGAAATCGCTTGCTTCCCCAAAATAAACAGCAGGGTGATGTGAAGTCGTGACCACTGAAGGGTACCCACATAGAGACATTCAGAAAGAATGTCCGCTGGACCAAAAAGTCTCAATAAGGTGCCCGTGGACCATAAGACAGGTCTTAACCATGAAGAGTGCCCCGTGGGCTTAAGGCCCCAACAAGGGACTCATAGGATCTTATTGATAAAGGCTTTACCGGCAAAAGGAACCCAGTGAAATGGGAGACTGAGCATCATCGCTGTTGTTTATTTTTGAATTTATAAAATATATATTTTTACTTTTATGTGATTCAGAAATAATATATTTTTATATTTATCTGATTCAGAATATATTTTATGATTCAGAATATATTTTTATATTTATCTGATTCGGAAATACTTTTATTATAATAAAATTTTATTTTTTATGAAATTCAGTCAGATTTTCTAAATTTGATAGGTAATATACCCATCAATATTGTGAATTTGGTCAGATTTTCTGAATTTGATGGGTATAATGCCCGTCAGTGTTGGAATTTTGTACAGATTTCATAAATTTGATGGGCATTATACCCATCAGCATTGCGAATTCTGTACAGAGTCTGTAAAATATTTTATTTTTATAAATATTTATTCTGATTCAGATTTTTTATGAATATTTATTCTGATTCAGATTTTTTTAATAAATATTTATTCTGATTCAGATTTTTTTATGAATTCTGTACAGATTTTATGAATCTGACGGGTATAATGCCCGTCGAGATTGGAATTCTGTACAGAATTTATAAATTTGAGGGGTATAATGCCCGTCAATGTTGCAAATTCTGTACAGATTCTGTAAAATATAAATATTTATTATGATTCAGATTTTTTTAATGAATTTTGTACAGAATTTATGAATTTGATGGGTATTATACGTAACTTTGTTGCAAATTCTGTACAGATTATCTGAATTTGACGGGTATAATGCCCGTCAGTGTTGGAATTCTGTACAGATTTTATGAATTTGATGGGCAATATACTCAACAATATTGTGACTTTGATCATATTTTCTAGCGTTGATGGGTAATATACCCATCAATATCGTGACTTTCGTCAGATTTTCTAAAATATTTTTATTTTTATTCAGAAATAATATATTTTTATTTAAACAAATAATTTATAATATAAAAAATAATGAATCATGAAAACATCACATCAATTATTTCTGCTATTAAGAAATTACAAAACAGCGGCGTAAAAATATCTGACCAACTTGATCCTGAAAAAATAATGAGTGATTTTGAATCATTACAATTTCAGAAATCACAAAATAGATATACCTTGCCCTCCGACTATAGATTTATAAAGATAATTCAGCAGGCGATGTTACGATCTCTGGCGGCAATCACGGATGCGCAGGTGAAATTATTTGTGCCGTTATCACGGGCCATCGAGCGGGTTAGGTTAGAATTATCTCACGAATACGAAACGAAAAGACTCGTACACGCTCGTATAAAACAGCTGAAAGATATCATGGCGATGACTGAGTTGATAAACGAAGATGCGGAAGAATTACTGGCTAAAGATAAAGACGGTGACTTCGTCAATAGTGACAACGTCACTGACAACGTCACCAATGACAAAGTCATCAGTGACAACGACGACGAAGCTAGAATACCCACTTGTAAAGTTGTCCCAGCTGATTTTAAACTGTAAAAAAATAATTGTTCTATCATTGTTGTGGAAATTATTCATTTTCATATATAATTCTTAATGATATGTATAATTTCCACAACTATCATACAAACCTCAGATCGGTGAAATAATTACTCTATCATCGTTGTTGAAAGTGTACATTTTCTATATATTTATTAATGAAATGTACACTTTCAACAACCATCATACAGATCTAGATTGTTGAAATAATCCTTGAAATCGCGTCCCAACAAAAAAAAATATTTTATCCTTGATGTTCTCTTTGACATTTTTTTTTGCTTGGCGTTTTCTACGATGACGTTCTACGATCTCACATACAGGTTTACATTCAGCGACTCCGATCTAAGATCGAGCAAGTGGCCATTTTGGTCAGTAAGTTTGAAATGTATCCGTGATAAGAGACGAATTGTGACATTTCAGATAAACAACCTTGATTGGTTCTGATACAATCAAATAACCTGGAGGGACTTGAGGGGTAAATGAGTAGAGAATGTATCCTTGTTGGGCCTGATTGGATTTATCAGTGTCCACTTGATAACTGCCGTCGACGACATCACATACTAAATTGACAGCGATCGTTGATGTGATGTTGACGATGCCCGGGGCGACATGACAGCCACCCCCGTACGGATCATTATTGTATCTGAGAACACTTGCTGGTGGGGTTATCTTTCTCCATGATTCGAGGATTTGAGGAAATATATCTGTGATTGTATTAACGATTAATGTTTTGAATTCATCTAATCCGTAATGTTTGTAAAATATTTTATATCGTTCAATATGATAATCAGCGTCATGACTAAATTTTTGGAAATTTTAAATATAAACATGTTTATTATAATTAGCATCAAAAATTATTTGATTCAGATGTTGAATTAATTCTATAATATTTTTTTTTTACATCATCGCTGTAGTGATGTATTATATTACTAATCATATTTTTTATGTTGGTAAATACTTGATCGAATTCAACTTGTATTTCTTCTAGTAGATCAACTGACATTATATGTTCATCTCTAATATTCATACTAAAGAGTAATGAAATACTTTCTTGTCCATCAGTGAAAGACGATTTAACGTTCCACAGAACACCACTACTTCGGTAAACTGGAATTTTGATAAATTGTTGTTTATCCGTCAAAAATTCTTCCAAGCACTGTTCAGCAGGACCTTCATAAACCGGAGCGACATCCTAACACTGATCTGATCGTGGATTGATATATGTCCACGGCGTAATCCGGCGACAATATTTCAATCGCCGATGACAACGTTGGTTCGTGGATGGTAATGGCAATCTTTGATTCTTTTCCTGTGACGGATTTAATTCTGCGTTGGAATTCTTCATTGATCTGTTCTATTTGATAACTGCCCGTTGGAATACTAACTACTTGCCAATCAGGAGTTCCATCATCTTTGTTTTTATTTGCAAATACTAATGAATTATTCGGTTGTAGTCCACCAAACGATGTTGACCTAATGTTGGGCCAACTATAATAAACTCGTAATTGCGCTAGACCTATCTCGGAAGCTGGAATTGCAGTTGGAAAATTAATACTGAATTCAGGCGAAGTTGAACTCACTGATATCATTGTGGTTCTTACTGGAGCAGTGTTAGTGACGATCTGTTGTAATAATTCCCTTGACTCGGCCATTATTATACTATTATTGTTTTAAATCCTGTTCAGGAATTTTTTCATTAACGACGACGGTGACTGCGTCATTAACGTTGAATACTTCATTGTGTATCTTTATTGCGATCCTGAATTCTTCATCAGATATAATTCCATCATTGAACGATGAAGAAATCAATGATAATTTAGAATATGCGGTCGTTGCAGTATGTAATTTCATCGTGTACTCATTTAATTTTTCATTCATGCACGTATTTCTTTTTTGCGACTTTATTAAATATTCCAGCGATCGACATTGACGATGAAACAATGATTGTTACAACTATCGGCGCTGTGATCGTCAGCGTTGATAATACTACGCCGGTTCCAGCAACTAGCATAGAAACCGAATAAACCATGATATCAACGACGGTTGCACGTCTACGATATTTCTTTATTTTTGCTGTATAATTATCGATAATGGTTTTTAATTTATTCTGCCATGTTATTACTTGATCGTATCTGTAGCTGTGAGCGCAATCAGCGCCAGTGTCTATCATTATACTTAATTGTTGTTGTCGTTGTCTAAGACGGCAACAACGGAGGTGTTTCAGCTACAGTTTCTATGCACCACCAGTAGGACACTGTGGTTAATTTTTTATCATCTAATACCAGCATAAATGTTTCTTCGGTATCTTTAACACTACAGATACAGTCCCAGAAAAATTATCGGTTGAATAGCACCATGAAAATGTAGTAAATATTATAAATTTTGCAGAACTGAACACGGACAACCTGCACACACCGGTTACTTCTGCGGTATGTTTAATAGTGTTATCGCGCGATGTCCACGTTGATGATCCTGATGATACCATGTACACGATATTGTTAGCTCGTCTGCGTGGAATTTTAATCAGATTAGTTTTTTGAACGATATTAGGAATTCCACTGAGAATATCATTGAGTTTTGTATTAATGTCGGTGAGTTTAATATCAACGGTTGGTGGACTTCCAAAAAAATTATTAGTGGTTCTGTTCACATTTCTGCGAAAATTCATAAACAGGTGTACATGATTAAAAAATTCAGTTCTAAATGCAGTCATTCCATCATTGATCGTCGACAAAGAAGTTGTCATTGGAACATTGTTATCATCTACATATTTCTTCGTTGCAGCGTCAAGATTATCCGTCGGTTCTCCAACATTGGTAATTTTGTTGTTATTCATGTTAATGACGCTTTTCATTATATCACCGGTTTTTAACAATCGTTCACTTATGCTATCTTGGATCGGCGACGGACTAACAACACTAGGAACAAGTTTGCCCTCTTTGTCATATACAGCAATGAGACCTTCTCGCGATAATCAATTACGAATAATAATATCGTTGATTGAAATATTACTCGTCTTCAATTTTCCTTCACGGTTCTGAAATACAACAAGTTCGTTTGGATCAACGTTGGCAAGATTGAGCATGTCAGATAATTCATCATTGATCTGTTTTGTTACTCACTTGAGTAAGTCTTCACCTGGTGCTTGTTGAGGTTTGGTTTTAGATGATCTTCCGTAAATATCTACCATTATATGATTAGCGATTATTTAATGTATATTCATGTACAACTTTATGAGGTGGTTTCGTTGATCTTGATAGAGGATCAAGTACTGCTAGTGCTTCACGGCCACATATTGGTGTATCCGTTAATGTTTGTGTTGGTAGCCTTGAATACCAGATTGGAATATTTTGAAATCTGCCGACGTATTTTAAAAATTCTTTTGGTGGTGCTAACCCATACGAATCAAAATAAATAATTCCACATGGATCAATGGCATATGCGACCCAATGAGTACCTGGCCCCGTTGATGAATCAAGATTTAATAATACCTGTTTCTGACAATGCCGGATTTTTCGGTAATTGATCACGCATAAAAACACCTCTAAAATTTTTTATATTTAACTGATTAGTGGCGTTGATAAGATCTTAATCCGCACCCCCAAACGTTGTTTGGTCGAGACTCTGGAAGTCTCAGACCGCATCCGACTCGTCATCGTCGTCTTTTTTAAAATCCTTTTCCTGTTGCTTTCTTTAATGCCATTCCAGCAGCTGTCCCAACTGCACCTAACGCAGCAGCTTTTGCAACAGCTGGAGTGGCTGCGGCTATTAATGCTGAGATAGCTGCGAGAAGCGGAAATATTCCTCCGGTTTTAATAGTATCCTTGATTGCACCCACGGAAAGATTTAATCGTTTTCCTTTATTGGCGTGTTTAGCTTCGTTGAATCTTTTAAACTGACGTGCGGTCAATGATAATTTATTTGCACCGCTCATTTGATCGTGTTTTAACGTTACTTTTGTTCCGCATCATGATGCCGACAGCGATTGTAGTCATTTAATCTGACCCGGGGTCAGACTGACGCTAACATGATGATATGACATTTATGATATATATACTGATTTAAATCAGCATTTGCATATTTGGAAAACATCTACATGTTTTCGACGGGAGCATCAACGACTCTCATGCGGCCACCAACACCTTCAAGTATCATTGTCTTGTCGGATAATATAACGGCGATTGCTTTGTAACTACCATGAACAACTGGTGGACCAACTGCAACAACGGGTAATTCTGTTACACGAGCTCGAAAGTGAATATCAACGACAGACTGTCTAAACCAATCCAAATGCTCCAGTGAAAAGTAATAAATCGGATACAGCGTTGTAAAATCCAACTGTGATATTTGTAAACCAGTACGAACATTTTGATCACGCCCCATAAATGACATCAGACGATGATATGCATGCGCTACATGATTTTGATTAAAATTTAACAAAATATCCTCGGATGGTTCTTGATGTCCGTTTATTCGCAATGAAACCTCGGAAACACCGAGTTTGTCAAATATCATTATACTATGCGTTTGTGAGTTTACTCGTGCAGCATCTTGAAGCGCAACGAATATATGTCGCGGTGCAAAGATACCTTGTTGTGATGCTATTTGCCACGTAAATAAACCATTAACGAAACTTTGAATAGCATCTGTGGTTGGTGTTAGCCAAGACAACGTTGACTTGCCGCCAGTACCCATAAAAGCGAGTAACCGATCTTCGACAGTCATCGCTGAAGTCATTACTGGCATCCACAATGAAAGTTTTGTTAGATTTACTTTACCAGCATCACCAGCAGGTCTCCATATTGCATCATCGTCGGTTGCTTTTCTCACAAGTACATCTGTATGTTTGGCTCCAAAAATGACCTTTCGGACATTTCTACAAAATCCAAAGATGTGTGATAATGGAATCGCGCAAGAAAATCTTTTGTGGTCTCCCTGCAACATTAACCGACGCGCCGAAAACCCCAAGTTGAGATTTTGTTTAGCACTTTGTATTATTGAAAATGCAGCACCGGGCCGAGCTATCATTCCAGCTGGTTGTGGATCAGATGCAGTATCACGCGGTGTTTGTACTAAATTATATTGCCTATAATCAGGATTATTAGAAGTATCCTTGTAAAACATCATTGATGGACCAGCTGATCTTGAAAAATCGTCGCTGTATCGCGCAAGACCAAGTATAGTCGTAGCGACATCTTTCTGAACTGATTCAATATTTCTTCCATCGATCATGTACGTGGCACTGTCAAACAATGCCATGACACCGTTGTTGACAAAACCAACACTATCAT
Source organism: Megalonaias nervosa (assembly GCA_016617855.1). Classification (NCBI taxonomy): domain Eukaryota; kingdom Metazoa; phylum Mollusca; class Bivalvia; order Unionida; family Unionidae; genus Megalonaias; species Megalonaias nervosa. The sequence goes on along the minus strand of JAECUM010058219.1, from coordinate 1,920 downwards.
TGGCTCCATATTCAGTATCATCTGTTCTCATGAGTTCACCTTCAATCTCGATAAATGCTTCAGCGGGCAAGAAATATCTACTCGTATCTTTAACTTGTAATTCAATTCTTCCACGCTGATTTGGCATTCGAGCATCATAAGAATAATATTGATAATCACGCACAGACTCATCCTTGAGAACTGGCGCATCCACGTCGAATGCGGGATTAGATACACATTTGAACATGCTATGTTATTAGTCATCGTCTAATACGAAGGCCACTGACCGCCATCAGACTTGCTGTTACATTTTTTTTCTCCCTCTTCGGCTAACTCTGCTAGTTTTTGATCTGCAGCTTGATTTATTACTTTACTAACACTTGCAGGCATCACTTCAGTGCTGGCTAATTTTACTGGTGGCTGAGATTTTCATCGTATTAATCGTGCTAGTCTATCCTTGATCATAGAAAATACTTTACCGGCGACTTCAGGACCTTTTTCACGAATAACATCAGTAGCTTTCATACCTAACTGCTTTATAATCGGTATTGCTTTTGGGGCAATTCTCGAAAATAAACCTCTTATGGTATCACCTAATCCATCTCCGTAATATGTCTCGTTTATGGGTAATCGTTCATTTATCACCCTGACCATGATTGGTCTGCGTTGATTAGCGTGTATGATCATCTATTATAATCAATTATTTAACTGCTTAATCAGTGACTGGCGACCTTTAGTCGCTATAATAATCATCGATAATTTCGTTGATGAGAGCTCTATAATCGTTAATGTCCATAACGCCTCCGGTAAATAATCGTTGACAAATAGATGTGATTTCGTTAATAATTTCAGAAGAATTATTGCCAGCTTGTTTTCCACAAACAAGAACTTCTAATCTATGTCAGCTACGACGCTGTCGGGGCAGGTGATTCCACTGCCAGTTTTCTTACTAAACGGTGAAAAATAAGATGATACACTACCAAGTAAGCCACGAGGTTGTTCTGGTTCGCTAGGTTGAGTTGGTTCACGAGGTGGAGTTAATTTTTTAGATTTTTTTCTCCTCAGAAAATTTTATTCGTTTCATTACATTTTCTTTAAACTCATCATAATCGCCAAAGTCATCTATTTTTTCCGATATTTCTAGAAACGAGATATATAGCCGTAATCCAACTATCAAGATCAAATTCTTCAACATATTCAGGTTTTAAATATTTATTTCGGGATTCATATTTTGCTGCGATAGCTTCTGTATATTTTGGATCTTGGATAGTTTCAGCAGCCTTGGGTTTAAAATAATCATTTACTGATCTTTTTGGTTTTTCTTTTACTTTTGGTTCTTTTTCTTCTTGTTGTTGTTGTTGCATTCGCTGAAAAGCCAACGTCATATTTCTTATAGCTGTATTGTAAGCAGAATATCTCTTATCGGTAGTTCGAGCTTGATCAATGTCGAAACATAAATGAAAAATCCATTTGTACCATTGCTCGTGTGAGATAGCATCATCGGCGTACTCGGGTTTCAAATATCTTTTCGGTTATCATAGGTTAAAAAAAACAGTTTCAGCTAATTTAGGTATATCATGCTTTGCGATGCCGACAATGAAATCCTCATCGAATTTATCATGCAATTTAACCCTGGCGCTGGCTTGTGCTTCTGGTTCTTATTGAGCATCACTTTCTGCTTGATCTGTTTCTTCAGTTAGCTGAGCCACAGCTATTTCAGCGGGAAGTTTCCGCAGAATTTTTTTCGTCTTTTTAGTTCGCTTTGCTATCTTTTTCTTTCGCCGTTTCTTTTAACACAGGAACAATGCCTTTAGTGGTTTCAGTGATAGGTTTAAATAATTGCTCTGCGGATTCTGTAAACTCTTCTTGTGTTTGTTGACGCTCTTGTAATTTTTGTCTGACAGTATCACGGACAGGTAGATATTTCTTAATTGCTTCTAG